>CM049184.1:1678077-1858911 GCA_026770425.1 Boechera divaricarpa
GAGGATCTGGATTTTGTCTTCATTTATTATTTTTGCGATAGCATCAGATGACATAGCAGAAAACGTCCAGGAAATGCTCGGCTTCGGACTGGATACGCTGTCTCCACTCAGTATTATCATTTGGACTTAATGCATAGCAGAAAACCTGAAAAAATGTGATTTGCTTTGATGAAATCCCAAAAAACAGGATAGGTAGATACAGAATGATATACCATCAATTACTAAAATCATATATTCTATACACCTGACCCATTCGGCACATACATTCCTCCCATCAGAATAACTAAACCCAGTATGCACGAATTTTCTAGGCTCACTAAAAACCACTGGGTTGAAGAACCTCAACTTTCGATACAAAATCAGAGCAGATCTAAGAAATGGATCAACAAATATCCAAATACAGGATACAAACCTCAACGCTTCTCTGTTGTTATCCCAAACACTGATCCCATGAGGTGTGACAGCCTGATGATTATTAAAATCACTGCTCTCACATATCCAATCCTTAATCTCTTAAATCCTCCCTCACGTTTTACAGGGAGCCCAGCTGGATGGGTAAAAGGAGTGTAGTCCAAAACGAGAAGCGATTATGGAGCAGTGTGCAGCGTATTTACGACTGAAAATATAGGGGAATATAGGGGATTCATAAGGTATAGAACTATACACAATGATACAATAAACATGTATTAAATGAGAAAGTATTGAGTATTAAAACTGGGGCCCCATACCTTGATTTCAAGTGGAGCAAGCATTAGATCAATAGGATATGCTATCGCATGGAAGGGCTGAACACTTGGAAGGACCGACATCTGAAGATAGGATCAATAGGATATGCTATAACCATACTCTGTAATAGCTTAAAAGCACCCAAATTTTGTGTGACGAAATACTTACATTTATTTGCCTCCTAATAATGCCTTCAACTTCAGCGTACCATTTGCCAAGCGATCCTCCCAACAGCATACACACTGGTACAGCAGCAGGGAAGAAGAAAACATTCAGTGAAAGACGAAGGGAGAGTTAACAAGAGCTAGGAAACGGAAACAGAAGGTCATATCAAAAGTGTGACATCAAACCACGAAAAAGAAATACCTGTAAGGGGTGTGCAGAAGGTTGCAAGTTGCTTCTGGGAAGTCTGGTCGTAGTAGCAAGGCCTGCTTATAGCTTGTAATGGCAGCTTCCACATGCCCACTGCTTATGCAAGAAGGTCCAACAAATACATAAATAGAAAAACAATATTTTTCTGGTTGAACATAATTATTTTTGACATGCTAAAAGATAAGTCATTGTTATACTGCCACATGTTAAATGTTCTAAATCCCAGAAAACAAGAGACTAACACGAAACCACCATAAGAACTGAACGTAGAGAACTAGAGATACAAAGGCTTCTAGTGAAGCAGGACAATTGTCAGTAATTTTTTAATATATATGACACCTTGGGTTATTCAAGACTGTAGTGAAATCTACAAAATTTTTCGCAGGCAATATATTTTCCTTCAAGTTAAAGATGTTTTCTAGCTCTGTTCTTAGGTAAGCGGTAATTGAACATGTGTCTGATAGACATAATAAATGTAAGATACAGACAGTGGTTACCTATCCTTTGTAAGCTGAAGCCAGGTTTGCATGAGCTTCAGCCATTGTAGGCCGGAAAGTAATAGCATGCATGTAATCCTGAATTGCTTCAGTTACCCTCCCGATCTCCTTGTAAGTATTCCCTCTATTAACCAGAGCGTCAGCTGCTAATGGGTCAATACGAAGAACCTCATTATAGCAGGATATAGCATCCGAGTAATTTCCCTGTAGTAAAGGAGAAGCTTAAATTCGTCAAACATGTGCAAGACGACAAAAATGATTAAGCATTGATAATGGACCACATAGCCACCTGTTGCTTGTAAATTATTGCAAGGTTATTGAACGGAGCAGATAGCCCTGTAGTTACAGCCAGAGTAGCCTTGAATAATGAGGAAGCAGGACCCATCATATTCCTGTTCAAAGTGGTGAAATGGAGTTTACGGTAATTTATAATATTTTTTTTCTAGCAAGAAGGAAGAAAAGGATCACATACCACTCCATATAAATATTTCCAAGATTGGTCATTGCTTGTGGATGATTTGGGTTGTAAAGCAAGACATTGCTGCAGTGGAACCAGAGGTTCGTGAGTAATATTATGCAAATTCACTAGTAAGTCTCAGATGGAAACCACACATACATTATAACACCGAATTGTTTGCATCAACTCGCCCAATATCCTTCAATGCATTACCCCTTCAAGTTGCAAATGCAAAAAAGATCATATGTTAGTAATCTTAGATATATAGAAGTTCAGACACAAACCCCCACATAATGTGTGTTGTTGATGCTAACCCAAGTTGTTGTAAGCCTCTAAAAATCGTGGATCTCGGGAAATAGCCTGCTTGTAGTGTCGAATTGCTAGATCCAGTTGACCTTGCTCATAGTATATATACTGGCTATATTCCCTGCATTTTGTAGTTATATGTCAATTACGAAGAAGACATCACGCATTTGCTTTGGGGCAATATATTTTATTATAGCTAAGCATTTAGTTGATCAAATTACACCTTCACCAAATGCCATTGCACAATTTGGCCGCATCTGTAAGTGCATGTTGATAACACATGATTGCTTCTGTAGGTCTCCCAAGAGCCTTAAAACAAAGAAAAATAAAATTTTGTTTCTAGTATTGTCCAGAAAACACTATAGCACTTAATTTTCAACTAGTGAAACTGAACAGTACCTTAACACATTAACCTTAAACATACCTTATACACATTTCCTAGATTTAAATATGCATCAGGGAATGCAGGTTTCCAACTTCACAGCTTCCTGGTAAATTAAGAAAATAAGCCAACACAGCTAAAACATAAAAGAATATAATCTGAGAGAAAAAAACACACATACCACAATGTCGCACAGATTTTTCTAGGGACAGAATGAAACATACCCTTTGTAGTATTGAAGGGCTCCTATTGAGAGATCACCTGACTCCAGTGAAAAGACCAGCAAGATCTCGGACCATGCAATAGCAAATGTTGGTTGTGGATGCGAACAGCTTCAAGGTAACAACTGTATGCCTGCACAAAAATATTACATTCTAACTATTTGGACTCTGGGCAGAAGATACTGACTATAAGACTGATGATCATCCCTGCTTGCCTTTCAGTAATAACTTGATGTCTGTATTGATTGTGGATTATGATACAGTAAAAAACAGAAAAAATGAATGCGTCTATTAGTGCAATTGCAGTTGATAAACCAGTAAAATGACTACAGATGTGATGCTATATTACTAGAGCATCAACGTCACTCGTCCATTTAGTTATAATTTATTTTGGTTCAATTACAAATTCTTCTGCAATGAAAACTTTGATCAATCAATTGTAAACATTAGAGCCCGCATCCATAACTAGAGCACAAGAAAATTGCAGAGAATCTTTTTTGTAGGGTTGGGAACAAGAACAGAATAACTTCAATAAATTAATTCACAAGACTTACTTCATGAATCAATCCTTGAGCCTTCATCAGATTCCCCAGATTACAAGCTATGTGCGTCAACCTAAGAAAAGTTAAGAGATTACTAGGTGAGAAGATCGTAACAAAAATTGATAAAGACATTAAATCTCCTAGAAGTAGTGAGACCGAATACGGTGAAAACTTAAATAGAAGAATATCAGAAATTCAGTTACCAGAAGTGGATTCAATGAGAGGGCTTGCTGACAGCATTGTGTTGCCTCGCTGAGTCTTCCCTTTCGCATGTATGCACTTGCAAAAGTTCGACCAAGCATCAGCAAAGTTGGGCCTCAGCTGAGAATTAGATTGAAAAAGGAAGTGTTGCTGGAGGCAAGAGGAAAATGAAGAAAAGTAAAGTGAACAGTAGAAACCGAGAAGATAAATTTGATATAGGCCAACACCTCAATTGCAATTAAGTAGTATGGATTGCTCGATCAGTGTCCCCTTTTTTCCTGGAAAAAGCAGATCACGGATATAAGAATATATATATTGGCAATAACCAACTGATCAACACAAAAGGCCAAGCCATTCACCTTCCAGGCGTTTGCCAGTATTTCCATAACACTCAGCAAACTGAGGTTGAATAATTTAAGAGCTTCTTCGCTTTCTAGCTATGCACATATCATACTCTTTGGAGCTGCACGGCATATAACATAACGAAAGTAAACAACTCAACTAATTGAAAACAAAGGATAGAGTAATGACTAATGAGAGAAGGAGAAAAATAATACCTTTGGTAATAAATAGCACCAATAAGAAGAAGATTATCAGTACGTAGTGGGTTTCTCTGGTAAACCATGTTGCTGTGCTCTCTAGGGCTTGTTTGAAATCGCCGGCTTTGGTACAATCTGATGAGCAAGAGCCAGGCGTGCATCATCATCACCTGCACGAAACATTTACAGTAATCATCATTGGCAGAAACAAAATCTCAGATAACTAATCATAATCGTAGGCACAATAGACCAACAGCAGTCACATTCTTACAAAAGAAATTAGCTTTTTATCCCAAAACGAACGTAAACCAAATGCAACCAAAGCTAAAAACTTTGCTCGCCCAAAAGTAGAATCCCCAAAAGTCAAAGAGAAAATCAAAAAGTTGCAAGTTAGTAGCAAGTCTGCTGATATCACCAAATCTAAAGTGATCGTTGAATTTTAACATACCAACTAGTACCTAGAAAAGGAAAATTAGATCGCACAACCTAATAAGTTTAGAGTAAAACAGATGGAAAACTACCACAAGGATCAGGAAGAAAACAGCTGTGAAGATGCGATTATGTTCACAAAGCAGAGACACAGAAAAAAAACCAAAAATTAAGCTCGCGACAAATCAGGAACCTTTCATGAGTCTTATTGAACTGGTGAAGAAGACTCGAAGAAGAAGAAGACGAAACAGATGAATCAAGCTTTCTAGAGAAGACTTCATCAACTCGGATCCGAAAGAAACACAGGTCTAGAGATCATCGCAGCTCCGTTTTTCGGACGAGATCATCGCGTCTTGATGAAATAAAACACCAATTCTCCCACAGATCACAAGTCTCCGGAACTTGGCCGGAGAATCAAAACAACGATGATAACGCACGAGAGAAGAAAAAAAAAAAAAAAAAGGGCAAAAACCCTAAATCAAAATTCCTTTTTTTCCGACTCTCTCAAAAGCTTTATTAGCGCTTCCTCTTTCTTCCCTCTTTAGCTTTTGTCTCTTATATTTTGCTTTTTTCTATTTCCTTTTTTCCGACCAATCAAAAATTCACACATATAATTGGACTTCAATAACTTAACACGTGTAAATTTCAACGCCGTTTATCTACGTTTCGGGTCAAAGAGTCAACAAAATCTGGGCAAACCAAACTTATTTTGTCTTTAGTAAAACACGTGTCTAAGACGCAACAGTGTTTTCTTCTCCTAGTTGTAATCTACAATCCATCCAAAAAAATCTGTGTATTTCCAAAATATATAATACGCCTTAAAAACGCATTAAATGTGCCACCAAGAAAACGTAATTCTGATTAGCTTAATCCTTAATGATGAAATATTAGAGAAAAACAAAATTTACCACTCCTTCTTTATCTACTCCAATAAATTTTCTTTACATAAAAATATTCCTATACTATATTGAATATTGAGAGTATCCAGTTACAATCTATATACTCGGTAAAATTTTAAGTTATACGTGAATCGGTCAAATAAAAATAAGATTTATTTTAATTAAATGCATGTTTATATATAGTAAAAATAGGTATGAATAAAATTGAGATGTTTATATAAACCTTAATAACAGTTACGCAAATTTAGAATACTTTGATATGTTTCTAGATCTGTCAAGTAACTGTAAATATTAAAATTAAATTTTAATTAAAGCTGGACGCATGTATTTGGCAGCTTCCACGTTTCAAGTTTCAAAGTTTCACCTACATCTTCGGCCGATTAAAATTCGGAGATTTTTTTTTATAAATTTCACATCTGTGGGGATTTTGTTAGAGAAGAACTTGTTTTCGTACAAGACTAGTTGTTTGAGTGGATCACTCTTTTGTGGTGTATTACGGATACAGTCACACAAAAAAACTCAGAATATTTGAGGTTCGAAGGTGTGGTTGGAAGTCCAGATGATCTTGTTCAAAACCTTCTTTTGGAATCATGTTGATAGTCTTTTTGGCTTCTGTAAATTATCAGAAACTGGTTGGGTTTCTCCGGAAAGCAGTAATGATTTCTTATTCTTCATAAACCATGATTGGAGTGACACATGGTTTGACATGCCCAGTATATAATCAGTAGTGAACCAATGAGAATCAATTGGTAGATCAAACGAATATATTTTCTTGCTCAGGTCATGTCAGAATTTGTCTATTGACCATATCTCTTTGTCTTGGCCACTTCTTTTGGAATATGCAAAGACGATTATTCAGGTTAAACATGATTATTTGCTAACAAGTTGCTTGGCCAAACAGAGCTTTAATTTATTTGAAAGTTTTCTGGTGTGAAGATCAAAAGATAATATCCTTTTGTTCTCTACGATATACTCGTCGGTGAACCCAGTGGAGTGATCCATCTAAATATAGTGGACTTTTCTTACCAAAAATTCGTTGACAAGGAGCAGCGATCAACATACCTCCAAGTGTTGGTGCTAAAATCATCAAAACTTCACAAGTTGTAGCGGTTTTCAAGGCCTAGCCTCTTCTTATTAACTCATTTGGTTCGACTATGTTTGTTTCTAGTTAGGTTCGTTTGATAAGGATAGAGTCATTTTAGTACCTGTATGTAAAAAAATGGTTCGATTTATATTAACATAAACTATTGTAATTGTGGTTCAGATTCGGTCTAAATTCACAGTTTTCAGTTCCACAAATCGATTAAGAGTTAACTTAGAAGAAAGTAGAGGAACTAACTTAACGTTATTGCTGTTGTTCACTTGCAGCCACATTTGCACTAAATTATACTTTCCTGGATTTTTTGTGAACAAAACTTTCGTTCTTAAGACCAATTCAGCTGCTTCTTGCTATTTGTGTTTCTTATATAGAGAGATTCAACACTAGTAAAGATTGTTCTACACTGGGAACTACACTTGTACTTAAAATTAAACTCTATGAAATTATTTTGCAGATAATGAACAAAACTTTCTATAACTAAGCTTTGATTCAGCTGCTTCTTCCAGATTTATGTTTCTTATAGGAGCTTCACAGAAAGCAGAAGAAGATATGATAAACTAAGAGCTTACTGTTGATGGTGGCTTCCTTCAGGCTCTAGACCGGGTATTCTCATTGGATTGTCTAGCAGATATGACCTTGTCAAGGGTTTGATCAGGTACAGTAGATCCCTGTGGTTTCCATATCTGCAACTATGGCAATGGCTGCATCAAGTTCTCCAAGGTCCAAACACAATGTGATGATCTCATCCGTATTAAACGGGCTGCAATAAAAGACCCTGGTATTCAAATGTCATTGTTTATAATCATATTTAGTCATATTGAACGCCTTAGACTAGCTTCTCTAACTGACTAAACTCCAGAGTGGTTGTAACTGAGTTACCTGCCAAAAGAGTAGCCAAGACTGTGTGGTCGCCTGCAAGATCTTCAAGAAGGCTGAAGGCATGGGAGCTCTTAGAGCAGCTCGTAATATCATCGCACAATCGCCAATCGTTGGAATTCCACCCAATTCAATCACCTTACACAAACTCATGATTATGTATTATTATTATTATTGACATGGATCATAGAAATTAATATAATAATGCTTTAGAGGTTTGAAGGAACTCTTGCCTTAGTCATGAGCACAATAGCCTCAACTCTGACTTCCCACTCTTTTGTGACCGGCTTTCCTCGGAGTTTTGTTCTTAAAATCCTTCTCCCATGTCCAACCCTCAAACGTCTGCTATTGTATACATGTCAGACACGTCGAATACTTTCCTTTCCCTCATTTCTTTGAATGCTCTCGAATGGATCCTCAGGGAACCAATCCTCATCTGCATCATCCTGATGGATATAGCCGGCATTGACAAACATGCTTAAACTATCATATTCATGTGATCATGTGACTAATCAATTTCATAAACATATACATACACACACCTCAAGTGTCATACGAGATGCCCTCTTCCCGCGTTTCTTGTTCTGTTTGCTTCATCAGATTCTTTTAAGAGTTGGACTCCAATCATTTGAAGATGCTTCTTAGCTTCAGCTGCCTTATTCTTAACTAAATCCTCTCCTTCTGCTCGATTCTCAGTTTCTGCAACTACCACTTCTTCCTCTTCATTTTCATCATCATCCTCATCCCCTTCCTGTTCTTCCTCCTCCTCATCATCATCCTCATCATCATCAGCTTCTTTTGCAGCATCTTTAATTGTGTTCTCCGACTCACCTGTAGCTGCTATTTCAGCTGTTTCGTTGGATTCAACTGAAGTTTCAATCAAGCCTTCTCCAAGAAACCGACGTTTCCAGAACTCTGTGTCTCCTTCATGTAGCTTGATTCGACATATTAATTCGCGTCTACTTCTTCATCGACCTATAATTAAAAATGAACTTTTATTACATGCGTCAAGTACTCATGAGTCGAGATACATGTTTCCCAACTGAAAGAAAGGAGCAACAAATTTACTCTCCTCCTCTTCTTCTTCAATTGGAGGAACCCAAAGAGGCCGACCTCGAGATTTGTTTATTCTCCTTGCTTTTTGGACACGCTGGTAAAGAACATTCCTCGCTCCATCAATTGGCAAACTCCTGAGCTTCAAGTTCTTCCTTTAACTCTGATACAACCATCTTGCTTGCTGCTTTCGGCTTCAAGAGATTCTGTGCAGGACCTTTTATTATGTTTCGTAATCTCTCCATCACTCTCTTTCATGTAATCAGATTCTGATGCATCTCCTAGAACTGGAAGACCTTCACTCTGTAAGGTTCTCAAGAGCTTCCTATGGTGAATTTTCCAATCTTCAAGGCATCTCTGTTTAAAGGGATGTTTCCAATAGGGTTTGAGTATATAAACCCAGAAGCATCGGGATCTAAAGGAGTTTTCCCTTGTCGTGGTACCCAACGCTATGCGTTCTACCAGTAAGCCCCCTTCCTCTATGTACCTGAAAAATGTTTGGTATACAGAGTGCGAATCTGTAGTATATGAAGACAACAACATGTGAACAAAGCATTAGGGTATAACTTGTAAAAAAGAGGATAGAATCTGATAAACAAAATTCCAGTCAAACCACGTAGAACTCCAGTTTTTTTTTTACCTTGCTAAATAATCAATTTCATAGCAAAGTTCAGCTTCTTCTTGCAATGGTTAAATCCATGAGCTGACTATTGTTCGATATTTTCTGCTCATAATCATGACTCTTGGAGGTATAGGTTGGTTATCTTTGAGCATTGCATCTAAAACATCTATAAGCTAAACAATTCTTCCTGATTCAAAGGTAGAGAGTATCGTTTAAAGACAGTAAATTTACAAGGGAAGGAAGAAAAAAAAAAGCTTGTAACTAACACATGTCCTAAAAATCAACAAACGAAGGTAACACATAAAAGTATAAAAAATAGAGAACCATAATTATGAATAGTTCTAATAAATTCTCACAATGTCCCAGAAGGCGTTCAACATATGCCTCTGCATATTTGTATTTACACAGGTACAATTGTATGCATACCTTCTCGACACAAAGCCCGGAGATACAAAGAGAGAGGATCCTCAAAGTTCCCTGCATTGTGTAAAACTATAGTTCCTCCTTCAAAGTTTTTCAGAGCACGAAAATGTCTAATTGCTTCCTTCACAACACAATATTTTGTAAAGCACTCAACTAAGAGCCTGAAATGGATCATTATACAGATCATATTAGGAGTTTTACAATAGAACGGGTAGAAATGCAAACTGAGTATAAATGAGTGCAAGACATAATGAAATAAAGATTCTCTTACGCATAAGTCTTCATGTTTGGCTGCACACGTTTGTGGTCCTCAACCATCATTCCAAGTAATTCAGCAACATCCTGAACCCTGTGATTCATGCGATAGGCTACCTAAAACTTTGTCCACTTTTAAGATGAATGTGTGTAACTAAGCCTCATATGAATTACCTATCATATGACTCGGCTCTTGTATAGGCTTGAATCACCCAGTTATATGTCTCAGTGTCGGGCTTCATAAAATCTATCAAATCAAGATTACATCATGCAACAACTAGACCAAACATTTGAAGCAGGAATCAGCTGAAAAATACAAACCTTCACCATACTCCATATTTTCAAATGTCGAATAAGCTACCTCGGGAATCCCACATGTAGCCTACACAATGGAAGCAAAGAAAAACCCATTTGATATCAACCAGAAGGAATTACCATCTTCACCAGACAAAGAAGAAGCGTGTGTATACATTCCAAAATACCATGACAAACCTGCACACTAAGAAGACAATTGAAATGAAATGTTGTCGCCATTCTACCAGCTGCCTCCATTTCGTAAGAGATGTCTAAGGCATTAGAATGATCTCCAGCTTTGCAATCTTCTTCAATCATTAGATCATAAAGCTGATCTGTTGCTCTCATCCCACCTCTAGCACCCTTCAAGAAAACTTTATTTGCATCTTCCAAGTGATTGGTTCTCATGAGCTCCTCTATAAAAAACCACAATCCAACTATGAACGATTACTCAATAACCCCAAGCATGGTAGACACAAAAAAATACAAGCATTTGATTCTAACAAATAGTCTTTGTAAGAGAGAATACCAACAAGAATGAGCCAAGCTTGACGAATGTCATAGTTAAGCTTTTCCATAGCGGCAAGGATTTCTAAGCCTCTTGTAGCGTTTCCTTTCGAACCAGAGAGTCGAACCAAAGCAATCATCGTTTCAGGAAGCGGACGCTGGCCTGCACCTAACTCCTTTCTCAGCGAGTGCATCTGCAATCACACACACACACACCGAACAAAGAAAAATTTTTATCTTTCACTTTAAACACACCCAAGAAGCTACGAGAAAGTGGAAAGTTTTAATTTGGATAAAACTTTTAGTCTTCAACGACAAAAATTCAAAATCGATTTGAGTTTTAGCTTCAGCATTGAATAAATTCATATAAAAATACAGTCTACATCAAAAATGAAGCTACAAAGAAGCATTTACGGCGCCTTGTTCGTCGCCGTTAAGCGCGTGAGCTACGACCAAGCCATGGAAAGAACGAGGTCCAGGGCTAAGCCCAGCAGCAATCATGTCATAAATAACCTCGGATACACCTGAAGTGTCTCGATTTCTAGCTCGTTCCATAAGCTCGTCCATAAAAGTGAGGCGGAGACTCCTCTCGAGGGCCGAGACAGCTTCACCGCTTCCGAAAGATGAGGAGTCGTCATTCTCTGCTCCGTCGCCGCGCTTCTGCTTCCTCCTCCTCCTCGGCTTCTTCTCCGGTGCAGAAATTGAGCACCGAATGGGGTATAAGCCGGCGGCGCGACGAGGAATTGGGTGGATTGAGTTGGAGGGAAATGGAGGATTGAGGAAGAAGAGAGACATTTTTTGGCCCAAAGTCTTTAGATTTTTTTTTTAACTGGGGAATGGATAAAGTGATTTGAATTTTAGATTATTATTTAAATTAAAATATATACTTCATATAATAAACGGGACGATGATCATGTGCAGATCACGTGAGTAATTTTCTTCCAAATTTTATTAGTTATATCGAACCAAATTGGATTGAACCAGATTTATAACATTAGTCACATAACCGAACTAAACTAAGCGAGATTTCCTTAATCTGACTTGGCATTGAACCATTAGCATTTGATGCATGGGGTCAAGCCTTCAAAGGACATGATCTTACACAAAATACCTAATATATTATTGCCATTTATATTAGATCATCTCCAAAGTATAATTTCATTTTTTTTTTCTGGAGTAACTTTAAAATAGAGTTAATTACTCCAAACAGAGTTAACTATTGATTTTTAGTGATACTCGTCATTTGTCATATATCCGAATTATACCACACGATTTAATTCCAGTTTCAGTGTCACTTGAAAAATATCTTATAATTATCATAAAAACATTCACGAAAAACAAAGAGCAACGGTAGCAATCAAGTTAGATCAAATTTTTGACGGTTAGTCGAGTTAACAAATTATGACTAGGAATCTAGGATCATTTACTTACCAAAAGAAAAACAAATATCTCGTTATCTCAGTTTCATTATGTTTTTTACAATCTTTCTCAAAACAATACGTACGGTATTTAATATATTAATAAAATATTTTGTTTAGTGTTGATATATATTAGAAAATTAAAAATATTTCTTTAGCAACAAAAAATTCAGTAGTTACTCTACAACCAATAATTACTTGAATTACACTCTGCTTTATCTAATCTAATGGAAATCTCAACAAGTTATGGTACAGTATATAGGAAATATTCGGACTCTAATCGTCTAATGGAGACCTAAGGGTATAGAGAAGTATTTGAACTCAATCCTTTGTTTTTCGGTTCAAGCTTCCAAGCATTGCCCAATCAAACCAATACACCTGAAAAGCAAGTAAAATTTTGGTTTGCTTATATGCAACAAATTTAAACTTTCCAGAGATAGAGTAGATGCTTTGAAAAGTGAAAATATAAATTGAAAACAAAACAACTTGGAATTGTGTTGTGTTTTTTACCAAACAAAAAAAAAACTTGGAATTGTGTAGAATATAACTTTAAGCACTTACATAACCAAAGCTTTTAAGATTTAGAGTCACGAGTTTTGGTTGCAAAAGGACATCTTCTGAGTTCTGGCTATTAATAACAATTGAAAGAATCATCTTAAGGCATGAATACGAAATTCGATGTTGGAACAAAAAGAAACTAAATTTACATGCTTTGGTCTTGCAAGAACCAACATTTCTTGATAGTAAAAAATACATTTAATTGAATGTCTAGACTTGATTGATCAGCCGCCTATGTAGCCGGCTGCTTAAGGATGAAATATGGATGAGCTGTTTTTTAATCGAGTATACGGAACTCATGATAGCTATGCTTTTTTTTCGTAAAGGATAGCTATCCTTGATTAAATAAAAAAAATCAAATATTTTTTTTTTTTAAGTTACAAATTTAGGAGAAAATTCTAGAACTATATATAGTGCAACATCAGTGTATGTACTTATGAATGTATACCACACAATGCTTAATCAAATCTACCTAAAACGCTATAAGCCGTTGAAATGGAATTTACTCTGGTTTACACAAACTTATCAAACCCAAAGTAAGATATGCTGTATTCTCTTTATGACCTATAGTATAGGAAAAGATAATTTGAAGTATGCCAGAGTACAAAAAGAAATATATCTTAATAATGTTTCTATACATATCTAGCTAGCATACGTAACTGGAACTGAAATAATATGAAATGCAAATTATTTTAATAATTATAGATAGTGAAAATATTTATCATTTAAATGCCTAAGAAATATATTTTTATCTTTTTAAATAATATAAACGGAACATATAGTCAGATTTGCCGAATCGCGATATATTATTTTCTAAAACTGAGATTTTTATTTTTTTGGTTAAACCAGAGGTTGGGCACGTAGGCCTGTACATCCCTGGGTAAGGCTCATACTGTAAATACTTTCTTTTAGAGAATAGATCCCCTCCCAACATGAATCGAACCCATGACCTCCAAGATCCTTACATTTTCGGTAATCGATACTTTATCACTAGGCCAACTCATCGTTGGTAAAACTAAGCATTAAACAGCGTATGTATAATTCAATTAACATTACTCATATAATTCAATTGAAATCAGTTACAATACACACATTATATCTTTTAAATAAATATAATAGTTATTTAAAATTTAAAGTGGATCACATGTCTGAATTTTCTATATAGTTGATATGGAGATTGCATGAGCTGTATGTATACATATGATATGATACGTAATAGGCGTAATATGCAGTATATCAGTTCATCCAACAAAAGAAAACCTTATTTTAGTATTTTATAAGCGAAAAAAGCGACTTACATAATTCAAGAAATCAAACATAGAATGCAAAAAACTAACTTCCAAAAGAAACACATGCAGATATATGTGTCATATACACGTGTATGTGTAGACATTATTGTATTTTTTCCACGATTGAAAACATAGATACATAATGAGACGTCATCCATTAAGCATCCAAGAGGTGGTTAATGAGAGGGAGGATCTTGGCCTCGGTTAAGGGTTTTGCCAAGCAGTGGTTAAGTCCAGCTTCCATAAAAGCCCTACGCTCCTCTTCATGGTCAGCTAGTGACGTTACCCCAACGATCATTGACTTCACTTTCATTTCTCTTAGCTTCTTAGTTGTCTAATTAAAACCAACAAAGAACATAAAAACTATATTAAGGAGGTTAATTAGTGTAATGATGATCGAGCCACTTAAATTATCTATTTGGTAAGCAAGTTAAGATCATAAATTGTACCGACACTCCATCCCTCTCGGGCATTTCCTTATCCATTAGGATAAGGTCGAAAGATGCCCCGCTGTCGCGGTGGAGGATCACTGCTTCCTCACCATTCCTCGCCGTCTGAGAAATTCCTCCGATCGTTTTGATGATCCTCTCGTGGATTCTAAGGTTTAATGGATCATCATCGACGATCAACACGTTTAGTTTCTTCTTCATTTCTGTTGACTTGGTTTTCTCGATATCTCCCGTGGATTTTGTTGCCATCTTCGATTGTTTTCAAAAAAAAAAAAAATCTTCACAAAAAAAAGAACAAAGTTAAAAATGAAATTACACAATATGGAAATTATAATGCGTGTTTATGTTTATATGTGTGTGCGTGTGTGATCATCATCGTGCATGCATGGTTTCGTGATTGTATATATAGGTGTTTATATATGTGATTTATATATTACATATATGCATATATATTACATATATATGTACAATGAAAAAGTGGCTTACGATTTTGGATTCTAAAGAAGATAGTGAATTGAGTTCTAAGAACGTAGACAATGATCGAAATTTATAGTTAAGACAAAAAGTGAAAAGAAAGCATATTTTAAACGTCACAAAGAAAAGCATCTTTTTACAAGAATTTGGCTCAAGTGTGATCTATATTATTCTAACTGAGTTGTTTAACAAACTAATATGAGAACAATTAAATCAAAATGGTGAACAAATTTAAAGAATGTATAAGAAATATAAGTGAAAAATGAGAAAAAAATATCTTTAATTAATTCATCTAGATCATACTAAGATTCTATGTTCTTTTTATTAACTTCGTTCATATTGTTTATAAAGAAAGTAAAGAAAGTATGTTATTTGATATTTTAGACATAAGAAATGTAATCAAGTTTAGATACTTTCATTCTTTTGTTTGTTGGGTTAAAGGTTTTGTTGAACGGTTAATAAGATCATTACCAAATCCATGTGCTAACGTACAAAGAGAAATATTCCCATAAGAGTATTTTATAAAAGCATAGAAGTTCATGCTTAATTAAGCAAATATTTAAGCATACAACTTAACCCAACAAAAATCTACTACTTAATGTCAGTTTTCAATTTCGTGTTCGTTATGACTTCTTATGAAAAGTGGCTTGTAAACATATGGAAAAAGAAGAAGACACAAAATCATACTTTAATTTAGATTTTCAAAACTTTACGCATTACGCATTTCAGCAGTTCTACCTTTTTGTGAATGTGAGATATTTTGAAGGTATTTTTACCCAAAAACCAAAATTTCATCAATCTATCAAGTGGATATGGTATTCAATTTTTTGTTTTTGTTTTTTTTTTTTTTTCTGTTTTTTTGTTATTTAAAAGAAATTCTTTTGGTATTAGTAATAACTTGGACGGCTCTTTGTTGAGCCTCTTTTATTACCTTAAACATTGATCACATCAGTTATTATTAGTGTATCCTGGCATACTTTATTTATTTAATTTTAAATTCGGTAAAGAAACCATTTTCACATTATCTTATTTTTAAGCCGGTCAAAAATAAGATTGAGTTTCCAAGAAACTAAAGGCTTCTCCAAACACTCGTTAGCTCCGGCTTCCAGAAAACGTTTTTCCTCTTTTTTGTCGCTTCTTATAATTACACCCACGATCATTGCAGTCACACACCTTTGGCTCGAAGGTTTTTGATTGCCTTATACATTAATAATAAGCAAATGGGCTAATTCGATTCATTTTACATAGATTACAGTATATATAATCGATTCATACTCGTATGAGTATTGGGCTACTAAAACCAAACTAATTAATCTTACCCATAAGCTGTCCCGAGCTGCCGAGTCGAACAAGATAAGATTGAAGTGAGATAAGTCGTCAAGATGTTTATTCGAGACATGCTTTCCTTTCTCTGCTGTGGCAACAATGGCTCCAAGGTCCCGACCGAGCTCCATACGGCGTACAAGGTTTAGCTTACAGTTATCCACTACTAAAAACTCTTAGTTTTTTTCCTTCAATGCTTGTACTATTATTTGCTTTCTTTCTTGTGTATTTTTCTTGTCAATCAATCCTTTAAGCAAGATTAATTATGTTTTTAAAAATCTATTCCTGTGTGTGACAATTAATTTATGATTTATTATTAAAATTAGGATACGCCTAGCTCATATAAGTTGACTCTGTGTTGGATTTAGTGTAGTTTATAAGATTATGACGTGTGTTGGTTTCTATAATGATTAAAACAATATGACATATGTTTATATATTATACATTTATCAGATTGTGATACGTATTTAATCATATAATATAAAATCTAAGATAATGAATATAATCATATACGCATATAAATTAATAATGGGAAGAGTATCGTAAATATATTAGGATTATTAAAAATGTTTAAAGAAAAAGTTGGATAATGTCATCATAACAAGTTGGATAAATTCACATTGGCATGATCATCCTATTCCTTCTCCGAAAGCTTGCGACTCGTCTCGGTTATGTCAGGATCATATAATATCAACCACTCGGTACCTTACTTTCGAGGCCAATGTTCAAATTTCTTTTATCTCTCTTTAGGCAGCCTTTAACTTCTTCAACACTTACTTTTTGTAAACCTCTTAAACCAAATCTGGCTCAATGCCGATTTGAATAAACTCTCTAACGTTGTTTATTGGTAATTATATATTTTCAAGTTAACCAAGAAAAAACAAACAAAAAAAAGCAAACGTGAAACTGTTGTAGCAGCCCACTGGGCCCAATACGAATAAGGCCTAAATTTCGAATATATTATTTGCATACAAGTTGATAGCAAGTACACCAGTGGTCCCATAAATGTTTAATATGTTACACTTTTAAATAAAACTAAAAAAATATATAGAGTGAAAATCCATTAGTCCAATAGTTGAGTATGATAGTTTGGAAGTTCTACACTAGGTGCAAAGGAGATGTCTGACTATTTTCATTTGTATGCAAACAATATATTCAGTTCCTACATTTTGCATTTTAGTGATTTATCCACAGTTACACTTTTTAATACCTGCAAATAAATATTGTCTGAAATGTCTTACGAGCTATGAATCAGTTAACTTCAAAGAATAGAGTTTCCTTTTTCTTTTAGTTAATCGCTAGAGATACCTCAAAATCATATCATAACGAGTTTTGTGTTTTCATAAACGAGGTCAATGCCAAAATTAAAATTGGGTTCTATATATGGTTAGACACTGTGATAATTGATAAATAAGGGTCCATCAATAAATGTCTTAATAGTGAAACCATATAAAACTTCTCTATGTATATTAAATTATAAAGTTTAAATACAAGGTACATAAAGATTTCACCCACTTCACCAACTAGAGAACTCAATTCCTTTATTATTATTCACATTTCAATGTCTGCGGAATGCCTCAACAAACTTCTTCTGTACTCTTTCCCTCCTTCACATATTAATGATTCATTACCACATCCACAGTAATGTATAGGGACAAGAATTTTTCCGAAAAGTACATAGACACATATCATCATGCAAAAGTATATACATATATAATATATATAGATATTTCGTGTATAATAATTAAAGAGTTTACTTCCGGCAAATAAAATAAATAAGAGTTAAACTGTGACTCACCATGTTGAGAAAATAGACAACCAAGAAATTTTGCAAATGTTACTATTTTTTTAGTCCAAATTAAAGAGGAAACAAAAAAAGTCGGTTGCCTTTTAACTGAAGAGGACTAAGTCATGTGCCGCGCACTCTTAAATTTTCTCACGTAGTCACTCAGTGATTCTAAAATCTTTATAATTAAATCAGCTACTCTGTGAATCTAAAAGCTTCATTTTTCGCACGTGATTTAGCCATACCATCGTAATATTGATAATTATTTTAGTAATCATTTTTTGTTTTAAAAGAGCTGAGATAATTTCTTAGTCCTATTCTGAACCTATGTAGTAGTTAGCACATTTAGAGCAAAATAATTAATAGCTCCTTGTTGATTAAAAAAAAAAAACTGTGATACTTAATGGTTCATAACTAATAGTATACCCTTAAATGNTCACTATATTAATTTAGATNTAANCCTCGATAACTCTTTGCGTATGTCAAGCATTTAGATAGTGAAGCATCATCAAAGCCGGCTCAAACATTTTATAAGCCCTAAACAAATTTAAAAAATAGATTTCTAACATATCAAAAACAAGCAAAACAAAAAAATAATTTGCATTATGTATTTATAAAAATATTAAAAAACAGCAACAAATAACCAAATTCTTCATTGGATTCTTCTTTTTATTCCAAATTTTTTTGCAATATTTTGTTCACCACCTTCATACCGTAACATCTTTTTTTAATCTGAAAAAAGAGAATTCAAGTAATTCCAAGAAGATAATCAATCATTCAAAACGATGTTTTCGAGCTTTAGTCGATGCAAAATCATGAATAACCGTTTCAAAATCAATAGTATCTAATAAATTATTTCCAATACATAAAATAGCTAATTCATTCAATCTTTCTTGAGAGATATAAAATCTTAAATAATTCTTCAACAATTTTAAATTTGAAAAACTTATCTCCGCTGAAGCCATAGTCACTGGTGTAGTCAAAAGAATTCGATACACAATTGAAACATGAACGTGCAAACATCTCCAATCACTAAACCTAAATCTTTGGCTAAAGGAATCCATCCAGCAGAGAATCTTGAATGTATACCAGTGATCTTATACATAACATCCTATGAATTTTTCTCTTCCTGATCATGAATCTTAAACATTGTTGTCTCCATTGGCATATGCAAACTCCTTAAACATCTTCGGGATCCCCTGAGTCACAAATTCTTATTGAATTATATATAAACCAATTTGACATTGTAACAAGTCTTGTGTTGCTTCTCTTACCAAGGGTATGAAGTATGATTTATTTATGGTGATTGTAAATTCTGAAACAAGAGGCAAACTGTCGTCTTCAGATTTGCGTGGTCGAAGAGATTCCATAAGGCTTAAGAGAGAAATTTAGTTTTGAGAAGTTTCTAAATCAATAAAAAAAAGTTGTTCTTTATATTTCTCTTTTGCAAACATATAAACACTTTGAATTGGTATCAGAGCACAAGGTTTTTTTGGTCTGCTTTTCGTGCAACTTTGTGCAGAAACAAAATTAAAACATACATTAAGAATCAGATTTGTCAAGAAATGTAACAAAGAAAGAGTTGCACTTTGCAATTTCAGTGGCAATCCATATCCTCAACAAACTCAACAATTTCACTAGATTCTATAGGTGCATAAGGTAAAGTCATTTGCAATACTCTCAACTCAGAATAAAAATCATTGGAATCAACATCTGAGAAACTACTATGAGAAAATGTTTTGTGAAAATGAGTGCAATGCTCTTGTAGTTCATTTTCATACAATGTCTTCAATTTTATCGAATCAAATAACAATCCAAATACAATTCTAAAAAAAATTATGGGCCCTTCATTAAATTAAAAATAATTGGGTCCTTTCATTAAATTAAAATTTTTTTGACCCTTTAGTTACACCAAATTTTTTTTTTGGACATCTACGTTTGAACCCTTTTATTTATGGGTTTGGGGCGGTCGCACTGCTCGCCCTTATTAAGCCGGCCCTGAGAATCATTTATAGCCATGAGTTTCATTTACCATGCATGTATGATTGGTTTATGCCTTTATGGTATAGATATTCAGTCTGCATATTGCTTTGTTTGTTTGAGTGTTTTGTTTAAATAAAAAATTATAAAGGTACAACTGAATCGATGTGGGTTAGATTTATCTCAATTTTGGGTTCAATCGAACAGATCCTCAATTTTCCAGAGAAAGCAAAAAAAAAATTATATCATGGTTTAGAAATACATAAAAGTAAAATAAATTACGTTAATCATTCTAAGATTGGTCTGATTATCAAATCCTTTTTCTTTTTGTTCAGATCGAATTTAGATCGATACGTTTATGCAAGTTCAACGCTCATAGTTCATAAAGAGTTGAATCAATCATCTCGAGTAGGAGAGAAAACCATATATCAATCACTCAAAATATTACATGATAATTGGCACACACACCAAAAAGGACTAAACTAAGCTAACCAAGATACAACAAGCAAAGGCATCAAACCACATCAATGACAATTAAAACTTTCTTAATTGAACTAATTATAGCCATCAAACTTATTAATCCACACATTAACAACAATGCAAACTGCAAAAGGAATGATCTTGACATTCAGTTGAAAGAAATCACTTGAACTAGATTCTTGAAGAATCCAAGAGCATGGCGGTGCTAAGGTTCATAGGGTGCATATACTTGGAGGAGCCGGTCAGGATTTGATTAACGATGATCCTATTGGCTTTCTCTGTCGGGTGAAACGCATCCCAAAAAACGCATATAAGTCTCTGTTCGGACACAAATTCGAGATTGGTGTGCATAGTCCTATGCCATTGTATGGTCCTTGTCCACAACATGCCACCTTCGATGTCACAAATCCTACACATACACACACACAAAATTATCATATTAAATTTTTAATACGTCGAATATATATATGTCCAGAATCCAGACATATATAAATGTTTACAACTACTATCTAGCTATAATCTTTTATGAATATTTTCGAGTGAGATCGATTTTGGAAAAACAAAAGGTACCCTATTTAAATGGAACTTTTTAAAGACCAGACAGGTCCTTTTGTTAAACATTTCCTATTGAATGATACTGCTTATGTATAGAAACCGACACATACGTATTAATTACTTATCTATATAATGTTTATTTATTTATTTGAAAAAGTGTGAAAATATCAGTTTTATGTATAAATGCTATAACATGGTCCTACAAAATGGTCATGCTCATTTATGAGTTTTCGTACACATACAACAAAACATAACTATATATCATATATAACTCCAAAAAAATGGTCCTTTTAAGCTTTTTTTTTAATCTTATTGGTCCAATCTTGATTGTCGTATTATTTTTTTCTTTAATCTGAATAACTAAACACTTTCGAATATTATCCAACTATTATTAAACATTTATAGTTCTAATTACCAAACGAATTTATAAAGAGATGGGTTATAATTACCGAAATGTTCTGGATTAGATAGATAATCCATGTTCATTTGATAGGCATTGGATGCCACAAAAACGTCTTGTCCAATTTCAGCATTGACTGATGCGATCAAATCAACTAATTGAGGATTGAACAAAGCGGCTGCTGTTTGGAGGGGGCCATAGCACTCGCCATTTCGGCTATGCTGAGCCAGTTCCGCGGGTGCACATCCCATCGCACCAGTTCCAGTTACTAAAACTCGTCTTGCACCCAGTTCGTAGAGTCTCTTTTGCAATGAAAACCAAAGAGGAAATAATATAGTCATGCACTATAAGAGGAAAACTAAATATATCATTAAGTCATTATTATATTTTCACAACAAAAGAGAAGAAAAAGCTATTAAATTTGCCCCATCATTTTTTTGCCCTCTTTTCAAGAGAATCATGACATTAACTACATAGTGACATAGCGAAATTAATTATCGGGGGGTTACTTATTAAATGCAATTTCCCTATAGCGAGACCACAATACAATAAGCTAAATGATAATGTAAGAATCAAGATTCCATGATTTTTGCTAATATCGTGCAAGCCCCCAATTAGTTACATGCCACTCAATTAATTCGGTATACATGTGAATATAAAATAGAAACAGAATTGTTTTTCTTCTTACTCTGAGAATCTTTCCGTATTCGGAAATGAGATACACAACGTAGTCCGGTAACGCGAACTGGCGAGAACGAGCTGAAAAGGGAATGAGATAATAATTGTTGACGAAATCATTACCACCGAGTGTGATTAGGACAAGAGCTTGGCTAACTAGCTGTTGAGTAGCTTCTGGTCCGATCAGTGCACTCACTCGTTGCTGGTACTGTTCGAAGTATTCGAATTGTTTAAAAATTCTAATAATATTTACCTGCCAACCAAAAACATGATTAACAATCTCTTAGCAAAAAAAAAAAAAAAAAAAATAATTAACAATGAGCTAGAAAACGACTGCGTTTAAATAAAAAATACAACGAGCGAAACGACAGCGTGTTTTAGGATAAATTTTTTTAATCTTATTCGTATACTCAGGCAATAGTGCCCACGACACGAGAGTTAATGTAGAGGGTGAAAACGTCTTGTCAAGCATTAATATCCCAACACAAATGCGTTATTTAATGCAATAATTTTTAAAAAAATTCTCGATGCTGCTTACGAATTGAATTCCAGTGTCGTTGAGGATTCCAATTCCGGCGGAGGCGAAATTAGCGCCGACGAGAAGATTTTCTCCGGTGAGTTGCGGGCTTAGGTACGGTAATGTCGACGGCATGCCTATAGCCTCACCTAGTAGAGAGGTACGTATTAAAAAGTCATTAAAAATTATTGATTAAAGAACCATTAATTATATCGAATAACCATGCTTGAATCAAATATACTTACTGATAATGTCGGGAATGTTAAGACCGTTAGAGAAACGTCCGGTGGGTCTACGGGTCGGGTAGTCGATACCATACGGGTAATTGTCAGCGCGGGCTGTTGTAACGAGGTAATCATTGTTTCCATTGTCGACGAGAGAGTCACCAAAGACGAAGAAAGCCCTAGATTTGACTTGTGGTGCATGAAAAGTAACAATGTAGAAGAGTGAAATTAGAAACCCTAGTGGAGAAAATTTGATATCCATAGTTATGGAGAGAGTCTGGGACTAGAGGACGAATGAGGAGAAATGTTTTTAAAAGTGACGTATGATATGAGAGCATATGGAGGGTGTTATATATATACACTGACAATGGTTTAAAGGTTCAGTAAGTAATTATATATATACACTGACAATGGTTTAAAGGTTCAGTAAGTAACTAACGTGTATATAGTTGTGTATGCATATGTTTTAATTTTTTTTTTTTTTTTTTGGTGTGAGTTTTAAGAAGAGTGACATTAATAGAGGCTGCCAACTTATACACCATAAAAATTGGTCTTGTTTGTTGATTGGATGTAATAAATGTTAGAAATGGTACTGTTGCTTGTTATCCTAAAATGGAATTATCTTGGAGCCCTTGAAATTCAGTGTGACATAATGTTTTTTAATTGGATGTTAATTATACTGATATTAATGTCTGCAAGCTAGCTATGTGTCAATTTTAAAGTGATTAGGTATGTACATCGATCCAGTGAAATTCAGTTAATTGATATGGACAAATATGTGAGAACCTGCTCTTACAATCACTTGATTCGTTTTTTAAATCTTCGTCTCCATTTTTGTGTAGTGTTGTGTTTACCCAATATCACAAATCAAGATGCAATGACTTGACGGTCTCCAACGAAACTATATTGTATATAACCATCCATGTCCAACTACTTGGTTATGTAAATTATCTATAGACTATAGTTAAACGTAACATACGTGAGTTTCTTAGGCTCATCGATCATATCCTCTCTTCTTCTTTTTTTTTTTTAATGTCATGGGTTTTACATGATATTCTATTCAATTTATTATTTAGAAACTGAACTGTACTGACTCAGATGATATATGGATGAAAAAAAAAAAACCAAATTAGACTTCACTTATCTATTGGCTTATGTCAAATTCATTCCATCTAATTAAAAGTTCAATTATGGAAGTTAATTTGGTTTATATATATAATTTAGGTAAACGTTTACAACAACCTGATGTGGTTACATGTCTCCACTAAACGTTATCATTTCAAAGTGTACAAAGAACGAATTTTGGAAGCTGGAAGATTACATAAATAAAGCATTCAGAACACACAGATAAAGTGTCATAACAATTAGAGTCATTAATGTCAATGGAATGGGTCGTGTTCGATACCATGCTGCTTTATAAAAGTATTCATTTTCTAGTATTGTTCGATTTTGTTGTGTGTAATTCTATATGTATTTTTCTTTTCTTGAAGTGCGGGTTATACTTCCTAGTATTAAAATTACAAACCATTTGATGTTTGCATTTGGTAAAAGAACAAAGCTTACATTACATGCACTACTTTTAGTTAATTAATCCATATATCTATACCTTACGTTTATTAATCCAGGAACATTAAAAGAATTGGGTTAAGAAAATACCATGCATAATGGAAAATTAAGTATAAATTCATCAGATCAAGGATCAAAATAAGACTTTTTTTTTTTGGGCAATAAGACTTTTCTTTTGTCTTGTTTTTTATATGTAATTATCTAAATAAATAAAAAAATAAAAATTATTGGGGAGAGAGAGAGAGATAAGTGAAATTAAGAGATCTACCAACTCGACCAGCTCACATAATAAATTAACATGATGAAGCTACCCTATCCGACTCCATCATGATTTATGAGTTTTTGAAGAATACATAAAAACAGTAAAATCTCATGTCGAAAGTCCTACCAACCTTTTCCGGCTATTTAATTCTTAGTTATCCTAAAGGTGAAAAATATCAGTTTCTTTATTCGAAAAGTTAGTTAATACAGTAAAATTAAATGATGTCCATCCGTAAAGAAAAATCAACCAACTCAGAGTTCAAATATTTGTTTCAATAAAGAGAAGAGAATTTTTTAGATCAAATAAAAATAAAGAAACAGAATGGGCCCAAAGTAAATGACTAATTACAAGCCCAAAATTCATACAGCGACACCAACAATGTCCCAAAAACACATGATCCGACCTTGGTAGTGGGATGACTTACAGCCCACACTGCATTCATACGTTCCATATTCACTCGTACATTTGTTAAAACATTGAAGGTTATTTGCTTTCATCTATGCATATAAACACACACACATTAATCTAATAGTCATTATGTATTTATAGTCAAGTAACATTTTTCCAGATCTTGTAATCTTCTTGTTTTTAATTTATCTTCTTGCTATAATTAGCCTTTCATATATTTTTATAAAATATATGAAAATATATATATGGTAAACTTAAAAGTGAAAACAAAAAGAAAAGAAAAACAAAAAAAAGCAGAGTACAACAATTAGACAATAAGCACGATTAGAAAAACTATCATTCTAAACAATACCAACAACACTTTGGAAACAACACAAAAAAACAAAGTACGATTAGACTACTATTCATGAAAACAGATTTGAAATTACCTTTGTTTCTTCTAGTTCGTGATTTGGGAAAAAATTCAGAGGCTTACGATAACAGAAGTACTTATCAGTTCTCAACTTCTCATCTCCTTTGTTTCTTTATTAGGTTTTAACTTTTACGTTTTTTACAAAGTGGGCTAATAATTTGGGCCACAAAACAAATTATAAAAATATAAACCTAAAACAATTTAATGATTTGTTTCATCTTCTCCGACTACACCACCAACACTTCCGATCTACACCACCGACGTTTCCAACTCCAAATCGTACGCCGAGCGCTCCCGCTTCCGGAGCGAGAAACGCACACTTAACCACAATTCCATGCTTATTAGAAGTTGACCCCAACAACATGTCTTTAAATTCCTCTTAACCGCACAAAAAAATATCAGCTCCTTAATGGTTTTTTTAATGGTTTTTTAAAATATACTAAAACAACTAAATGCATCAAGAACTTAGGAATTTCTCGTGCTCTGTTTGAATCAGATTGTCAAGTGCTTATAAAGGCCATTGCCAACCCTGAAGAATGGCAAGGATTGCAGCAGTACATATATCCGAAGTGCTTCCTTAGATGCTGAATTTAGTTTCGGATTTAATCCCCGATCTTGTAATCAATCCGCCGATGCTATTGCTAGAGTAGTAATGAAGTATCCTATGCATTTTGTGTTATAGACTCATGTATACCAAATTGGTTACTTGAGGAAACCGATCGGTTTTTTATGACTTAATCAATCGAAATAGTAGTGTGTGAGTTAAAAGAAAAACAACTAATTTAATTTTCAATATAGTAAGGCAATAATTTCATACCCTTGTTTTCATATTTAATGTTTTATATAATATTGATCCCAAAAGAAACATGTTCTAGAAATTTTTGGTGAAAATCTTTTGAATAAGTATTAACATAAAAAAAATCTTGGGATTGAACACGTATTAAATTACTTCCAGAACAATCTCAATATCTTTTTGTTGTTTTTTATTTATCTCCTTGCTATAATTAGCTTTTATATTTGTTAACAATATATATTAGGGTAAACTTAATCGAATATAAATATTAACATTCTGGTTATTGTATCATATATTTATTATTAATAATAAATTATAAAAAAATTAATACCAAAATATGTTAAAAGTTTTTAACACTATAGTTTAAAAATTATTAAATTTGTCGTATTTGAATCTTTCCGGGTGTTCTCATGATCTATATTAACATCAAATCTATACTAATAAAAATAAGGTTAGAGGCTCAAGAGAGCATCCACATCAGCAAAAGTGAGACCTTCTAAAGATGACACATCACCAACTAAATAATCACAAATCAAAATAATAAAATTCATCATAAATCAAATTAATAAAATAATTAATCATATATATATATATATATATTCATATCTCATTATTATGCTTATTTTAAGGCCTATTCTTATGTCTTTACTTTCTAAACACCATGAATTTAAACTCCAAAACATTATAATAAATTTTATTTAGATTTAGTTATACTATATAAAAACCAAAAAAATTATGAGATTTCAGAGAGACATTTTCTATATTTTCTGTATTTTAAAACGTTAAAAATCAAATATTGACATCAAGCTACTTAATTATAAAATAACTTACAATAAATAAAATGTTATGGTAATTCTTTTTTTAAGAGACATATTATAATAAATTTTATTTAGATTTAGTTATACTATATCAATACTGAAAGAAAATTATGAGATTTCAGAGAGATATTTTTCTATAGTTTTCTGTATTTTAAAACGTTAAAAATCAAAGATTGACATCAAACTACTTAATTATAAAATAACTTACAATAAATAAAATGTTATGATAGTTTTTTTAAGAGACATATGGTATATTATCCTTTAACTTTTTTTTTATTTATTTAATATTTTAAACTTTTTATTATAATAACTAAATTATATATTTCATTATCACCAAAAAAATCTTAAAATATAATCTACTATTCATCTTAATTACACAAACAAAAAGTCTTAACTCATAAACCAACCCATTCAAAACGTTTTGACCCACTTGAGTTTAAAGGTTTCAACTCTCTTTAAAGCTATAAAAACGTGTGCAAAAACTAATTCATACTAGCTCATTTACTCACCCATCATTCCCATACACCATTTGATGATGATAGTGGAATGTGAGAGGTTTAAGTTTTAATTACTTATTATGATGATAGTGGAAGGTGAGAAATTTAAGTTTTAATTGGTCATGATCCGTGTATTTGATTTTTTTCAATGAAAGTCAAATGAAATATCACATAGTAACGTCTATTAAGTCATTTAAAAATCGCTAACGTAAACTTTTTATGTGTCTAAAACAACTTGAACAACGTAAAGATGGATAAAATTAATATCCAATTTCCACCAAAATATTTAATACGAAAGCTTAAAACTAAAATAAATTAAATAATAAACAATAATTACACTAATAATTGTCCTTCTATATTGCCATATATATAATAAGCATTCTCATATTCCTATAAAAAAAACATCACTCTATCCCAAACCAATAATTCACATAAACATGGCAACACATGTTACAAAAACATCTTCCAAATCTAACTTTTGCCAAACTTTTGATATTCTTGAAGGTAATTTCTGCAATGATGAAGTCATGGTAAGACTAATTTATTTCTGGGAAATCGGCAACTTTAAAAATGGTAATATACTCATGGGAATGAAGCTGTTTTTTATCGACACCAAGGTATGCATTGAGTTTACTAAATAAAAATATGCATATTATGATTTAAATCTAATATGTAAACATTTTTTTTGTAGTCAACAACGATGCATGGATTTATATCGGCCAACCGACTATTCCGATATAAAGAAATTCTAAAACCAAACTCGATCTACAAGTTAAAAAAGTTTATGCTCAACCCTGCCAAAAAAATATTCAAAATCGCAGCTCACAAATTCGAGAGAATTGGAGTACACACATGCGTGCATTCGCATTTCACCATTTTGGATATCAAAGCGAGCATTGTGTATCATATATACAACATATTCTCAAAAACTTACAACTAATGCAGCTGAGTTAAAATATAAATTTAATTACATTTTAATTATTTTTATTTAACTATATATATAAAAAAATATATATTAGGAGTTCACATTAACTTTATATTTTCTTGAATTCAGTCTTTATTATCAACTATTTATTTAACTAATATCTATTAAAAATATTTTAAAGTAATGATCTAAATGTTGAAGTTTATATATTTAAATATTTAAAATGCTAATTCAAAATATGTAAACAATCCGCACGTAGTGCGGACGAGAAATTTATATTAGAAGGTCTTTTTTAATGGCTAATAAATATCTGAACTAGCATCAATCGGAATGAATAAACCGATCTGTCGGGATTGGTTTGGTCAACTTCGGTTCAGATCTGTTCGAATTTGGGTCTGAATTAAAACGTGGACCAGGCTTTACAACAGTTCGAGTCGTTTTCTTTCGTAGGCAAAAACATAGACACGTCGTCGTTTTCTAGGTCCTTGCCTTTCCAACTAACGTCACTAAAACGACATCGTTGCCCCGAGAGGAAAAGCGATCACCTTGTGCTGACTGACATTATTCATCATTGTGCTGTGTTCTAGCTTGAATCTCAGTAAAACACCAAGCTTTTGTCTACAAATTTTCTTGGATATCTAAGAGTAAAAGAGACAACAAGAAACAAAACAAACGTTTTCGATGTGTGAAAATATGACCAGATCAAATCAAAGCAAGACCCTGTTTCCAAATTCATAAGGCTGTTCACATGGAGATTTTGTTTTCATTCTGAACCTAGCTGCCATTCTTTATCACTTGTTCATATTACTCTTGTCAGAGAGACAAAAAATTGCAAATACTAGCATTCAAATATGAAGATATGTGATTTTTTTGCATGCATATATTAGGAGATACATTATTCTAAAAGTATTAATCCTCACATGCCATGACATGTTAGAATCAAAAACAAACAGAGCCAGTTGAGGAAGCAGCCAAACTAGAGGTGGGCTACACAAATCAATGTCTGGAATTATCACGTATCTCCCTCTGAAGAATCAGTCAAACATTCTCGAAACTAAAAACCAAAACCATATAATAAATATACTGAAGATATGAACAATTTTCACAGAAAATAACATCTTAGTTATGTGTAACTGATCTCAAAACTCCACAAACCCAGATTAATAGGGCAATCGCAACAGCTGAATAACTGATCTCAAGCTACACAAATCCAGATTAATAGTGCATAACAGCTGAAAAAGTTAGATCCTATTTTATCCTCTCCAGTGTACCCACTTGGTCACTCAGAATTCACATGGTGGCTACATTGTCCGGAGACTAGTCTGAGTTTCATCACAGAAGACTCGGTTACTCGTAAGACTGTGAATAGGAAAGCATAATGGACGCGGGGACAAAACAGAAGGGGTCCATGTGGTAGACTCATGGGCCCCTTAAAACACTTGTTGAGAGACTAAATTAGCATTTTGCCTTCTAGAGAATATTAACTACTTCTAGGATGACTATTTAAAAAATGCAGCTTAATGAATGTACTTATTGACTTTGTTTTGTATCCATCCTGGGTCAAAGTGTTTCTTTAAAGATTCCTCTCTCCTAATATCCCTTTCAATAGTATGGAAAAAAGAAGAAATCACTTTATTCATACCTGTTTTTATATATACATACACATGCATCCAACTACTCTGTCCTTCACCATATAAATACATCTCATATACCTACTTTCTTCCTATCTTTCTTTCTCACTGTTTCTTTCTGTTCTATCTAATAGCATTGAAACATCGTCGAATTCTCACCTTATTCCTCTTCCAAAATGAATATTGTAATCGAACACAACCCTTCAAGCAGAAGGTTATCTGACCTTGGAGTCATGTCATGGCCTAAGTAAGTATCAAACATGCACATGCTCTGCTCTTATTACTACTAACCACAACGATTTTCCCTTTTTCCATTCCTCATTATATTGGTAATAACGTGATGAATTTCTCTGACAAATAGATGGTCTTGTCAGCCCGGGAAATATGCATTGGTATTTGAAGAAAGAGAGACATGCTATTTGGTGAAGGGAAAGGTGAAGGTGTATCCAAAAGGGTCATCTGAGTTTGTAGAGTTTGGTGCAGGAGACCTTGTGACCATCCCCAAGGGACTTAGCTGCACTTGGGATGTATCACTTTTTGTCGACAAACACTACAAGTTTGATCCTCCTACTTCTCCATAATTTTTCCTAATTACAATCTAGTTTTGGGTTAGTCTTTATCACCATGAAGCATAAAAGACTCTATATTCAGATAATAAATTATAGACGAGAAACTAAAAAGATAATGCTTAGGATACATATAAACCCTTCCTAGATTATGTTTTCAGATGTAACTTCTTTGTTTGTCATAGAACAAACAATTGGCACATGCCAATATTCGTTTCACTTTGAAACTTGTATTTATCCAGACAACAGTAAATCAAATCACGCGTAAAGCTCTCTACCTAGTTCAATTAGACTAAGGTAAGGGGTTGCTGATCATAGGAGTAATTGTACTCCTAAGCTTCTGAAACTTAGTTTGAAGTAACGAAAGATGTTAACTCACTTTCGACTACGATCTGCATAATTCAATGAAAGTTAGTTAAATATATATCGTCGGTTAACTGTTTACTGTATATTTTCTCATCATAGATATGAATTTCTGTATCGTTCTAAAGAAACTTGCTAACTGAAGGATTCCCAATAAACTGATATTGTTCTTTATTCTTAAAAAGGATCTTTATCAAAGATTCTTATAATGAGGCCATTGGTTACTATCATTAAGAAAAACATTTAAAGAACCCGGTGAATGTTTTAATATAACATGTGAACCAAATAAATGTGAAAGCATATATTCTAGCAGTATTGCTCCCTGACTAGATAAAGTAGAAGAGTATGTAATCTTAAATCTCACATACTAAAGAACAGTAGCAGCAGCATCTGGTACGCCATCACCAGTTATTGGTGCTGATTATTTTAAAATGAAGATACTAATTAGGCTGTTCAAAACAAGAACTATTACACCTTCGTATTTATAGAAACACAAATCTCTGGCAAGAAATATATTCTCAACTTACAGAATATGCATAGTTATCACAAGTAAGAGGTGTATTCTAACTTCTAAGTTCCAAGATAATTGAAAGCTAACCTTTAAGATTCCAGGAAGATTGAATTCATTTGATGACCAATCGCGAGAGAAACTCTTGTCCCTTTTCAACCCATGTGGAAACAGTACTTCTCCAAGCTACAAGGACTTAGATAAATCCCTCTTCAAAATAACAATTTAGTCCATGAGCCTAAAAAAGGGAAGGCAGCAATTAGCATCCTCAAGAGCAATGGCTTCTCCTTAACTCTCCACCGGCGACTAGCTTTTCTTTCAAACTGTTGTTTTGGACGAACATTCTCGTTTGACGGATTGTCATTTCTAATCTCCCTTAGCGTGTCTAGATCATCCCATCCTCCATAGCCAGTACCCATGCTGTTAGAATCAGCATCTCCTACCATCCATGACTTGTATCCTCCCTTATCCACACCACCCCTCATGTTTTCTCCTTGCCTAGCTTTCCTTGTTCTTGCACTACTTACACTCGCAGATCTTGAAAATGTATCTCTTCTGCTTCTTTTCATAGGTCTAATCCTTGGCCTGCTCCAGACCTTACTAACCACAAGGGACAACACAGACTGTACTAAAGGAACTGCTAATGCCATTAAACCCGCGTTTGAATCTGTTCCAAGAAGTAAAGATATGCCGATGGGTGCAAGCATCCAACTCAAAGTCCTAAATACCTGCAATTAGACCAAAAAAACCCTATATGAATTTAAAGTGAGCAACTTTACTGATTGAATCTCCAGGAGATAAACATTACAATTCGTGAAAATTCCCAAAAAAAGAAGCAATACCTCAAAAACCATACTCCAGTCCTCTTCTTCTTCATTCATCCAATCATCATAATCATCATCGTCATCATCATCGAACCACCACGGCCTCTTCTTCTTACGGTTCCCAAACTCAAATCGAGCAAACCCGTCGTCGCGGAAGAGTTCCTCCTCCCAGATAGGACCGCGGGAGGCGCGGCACTCAAAGGAACTGCGGCTCACGATACTTGGGCAGAGATCAAAATCACAGTTCATAGAACAGTATCTGCCTCTGACGACGCAAGAAGAAAGATGAAGATACAGAAGATTCGCCATACACAACTGATGATTATTACCGTTTACATTTAACTCAATTCAGAAGAACCAAAATTGAGAACGAAAAGAAAAATCAGTTTTTTCCCCTCCACAAACTCTGTTCTTCGCCTTTAATCGTTCCTTGCTAAAGAACAGTGATAGAGACAGAGACTGAAACCAAATTAAACCAAACCAAACCGAACCTGGATTAAACCAGACTGGGATCAAGTATACAACACTCAACTATATAACCAATGTTATCATTAAACCAAAAACAAAGCCTAAAACCAAACCGGAACTTAAATTTCTTGGTAACCGTAATAAATAAGTAAATCGAAGAAGACATGGCAATAAAGGGACAAAACATGTAGATGTTTGTTTGATTAAAAAAAAAACATGTAGATGTTTGTTTGATTAAAAAAAAAACATGTAAATGTTTGTTTGATTTTAAAAAAAAACATGTAAATGTTTTGGTTACTTTCTTAAACATGTAGGAATTGAAATCTTCTGATTGATCGTTAGAAGAGTATCGACCTCTTTGAAACAAAAATATGACAAAGGATCAATAGTTACTGGACAATAATGTTTTTGTTTGGATAAAGACTGGACACTAATGTTTAGGCTCCTTAACACTCAAATAATGATAATCTTAGATTACGTAGAGCAAAAGTAAGAATTTACTCGCAGTGTTCTCGTCTCACCTCTTAAGTCGTGGATGGATATCTTCTGAAAGAAAATTAGTAAATTACACTTTACATATATTATATTTTTATTTATTTATTTATTTATCTTTGGTCAACTAGAAAGTCCACTCCAATTTACTCGCTCGATCGCCATGAAACGTGTTTATTTCTCAATTAGTAAGTGGCATTGACAAAAATCCACTTGTAATCTCCTTATTTTTAGGGGAAAAGAAGTGTTTATGAGTGGCATTGAAGCCATTAATTTTCTAATCTCTATGAATGCCAATTTGTACTTTCACCTTTTATATGTGAGACAAAACATTACATCGGAAGTGAAGTGAGACAAAACATTGAATGATATAGAAGGGATCTGTGGCCAATTATTCATATTATCAACTGGTTGTATTACTAATAAATCAAATTATTTACGACATTTTAGTCATTCTCTTCGTGAGCTAATATCATCATCTCAAAACGTCCTTCACATCAGCATAAAGGATCCTTGAGTTTAATGAGCATGAGAAAGAATGAGAGTAACTTTGGGTTTAGGGAAGATTATGTAAAGAACAAGGAGAGAGAGTATAGAAAACGATTATGGAGAGAGAATAACTTGTTCTTATTCTTCATTTGTGTTTTAGGTCTCATACATATAGAACACACATAAGAAAACTAAAATATCAGATTAAAGAATGCTTAAAGTCAAAAGGTTCTTAGACTTTCCATTAGAATATCTAGGATATTAATTCATCCACTTGTGCCACTTGATGATGACTCATTGTTTATGACTTATTCTTCTTCCAAATGCACAAACTCAACATCCTTGGTTCCCTTTGATCCATTCTCACTTGTGATGCACTCTAGGTCCGTCCGAGACAACTCTTCACAATAATGTTCAGTCTCCTCATTCCTTTCAATAGATCTTCGTTCTTTGCTTATTTCAACAAAATGGTCATGTATAAAGGATATCGATCAATTCACGTTAAATTGGAAATTTATGAAACTTAGCACTACATAAGCTCGTGTGGAGCTTCTTAACTAGTGTGTAGCTTTGACTTAGATCCACCCGTAAACCAGATCCAGATAGTAAGGAAAAAAGAAATGTTTCGGCGTTTTAAGAAGCAAGGTCAAACATGTGGAGTAGAAAGAAGACGAAAAAGAATGGGTGTATTGTAACCAACCCATTATTTCCATAAATCTCTATAAAAGGAACTCAAGACAAGAACACAAAAGCAAGAAAATCAGAAACAACACAAAGATGAAAACATTCCGATTGATGATGATCATTTTCTTGCTCGTTGCAATAACAACAACATCCGGTGTTGTTGGTGAAGGGAACGACGTAGTTTATTGCGAAGAAGGAGAGCCGCTTAGGCCCAACGTTCCGTATTACATCAGCTTCATGTCGTCGGATTACAACATGTGGATTTGCCGAAAGAATATGGCATCTAATGATCCCAATTCATGCCCACAACAACCGGTAATGTTCACGAGACCAACTATAGCACCCACACAAGTTATGTTTACATTATTATCCAAATCAGATGTCGTACGTGAATCAGCAAAACTTAAGATTAAGTTCGTAGGTCCTCGTCACTGTGGTGAATCCGGGTTTTGGAGAGTAGTTCAGAGAAACTCGGAAGAAGGTGAAGTAGTCCTCAACGGATCTAAATCTAAGTCAAGGAATGACAGTACATTCGCCATCCATAAAACTAACGAATACTACAAGTTCACTTTCGGTGACGGTGACTATCCAAATACTATCAGTTTGAGCAACGACTATCCGATATCCAGGTTGCTATCGAAGAGGTTATCTGGAGAGATGGAGATTTATTTCTACCGGAACATGTCTACCATAACCTGACTATGGGTTAGGAAAATGTTCCGTTTTCACTCCCCTTTTGATGTAATGTTTCATTTCAAAAAATAAATAAAACTTGTTGTAAGAACATGAATACGCAATAAATGATATAATAACACAAGAAAGAACAAAATTCGGAGTCATATCCTAACAGAATAAAGAGATCATAAGTTGGTTCATTTATTGCGTATTCATGTTATTACTCTAATTTAAGTTGCTTATTTTTTTTATTTTTTTTTTGAATAATTGTTAAATTTCATTCAAAAGAAAACATCGTTTAAAAAAAAAAAATTGTTTGCTGAATAGAAAGATAAACAGATTTACAGATTATGAAGATAACAAAGAAGAAAACCACAGCGATAATGCCCCGCCGTAGGTTGTATCTCCCATCTCCTTTGATTGATGTGATCCTGTTTCGAATTATTTTGTCGATGATCGTAGCGATTGCAGCTGGTGTTCTCCAATCATTTCTGTGACGACGGTTGTTTCTTTCTTGCCATATGTGGTACAGTGGTAGATTGTTGATTGAAGGCTGTAGCGAGTGACGAAGCATTTAACTCTGTCTTTCTGTGGTGTAGGACGTGATATAAGGGCTACCAGGTCTGTCCATCTTGTCGTGAAGTCTTGTTGGAGCAGGTTTTTTTTCGAGATGTTCCCAAAGAATTCGCAATAGAGGAAGAGGTGATAACGATCTTCGGCAGCACAATTACATAGAACACATATGTTTTACTGATTTTGGACCCATCCCATGCGATCGAAAGTAGTTAGCTTATTCTGGACAGCTAACCACATTAAGAATGCGTATTTAGGAGTGGCATAAGAGAACCAAATTCCTCTGTACCATTCCTATACTGAATGTTGTGCTCTTATTTGATTCCAAGTTTGTTTCGTGGTGAAGCTGTCTTTGAATTTGTTTGTTGAGAAAAAAATAAAAAATAAAAAATTTAAAAATTCAAAAAGAAACTCCTTTTTGGAAAAGAAAAAACTCTCTCTCCTCTGCGACAAAACCACCACCGACGGCAACACCTTCATCCGGCGCGTGACTCTCACCTCGCCGGAGTTACTGACGGAGACTCCTCCATCCGTCACATCTGACCCGATTCTTTCGAAGACGGTGATCGATGATTGACAAAAACCTCAGCCAAGATCTTCGCCCCGGTGACTCTACTCCGAAAGTTGCTTCTCACGGTGAGGCATCTCCTCCGATGTCGCCGGCTTTCAGCGAAACACCTCGGCGAATCAACACCACTATCTCCACTGTTCAAAGAAACAACTCAACAGCCACCCATGGACTCAGATCTCCTCCGAAGAAAGCAACATTAAGTGACGAAACTCAGCGGCTTAATGACATCGGTATCTGACGGTGTCATTACTAGTAGCGGTAACGAGAAAGGAGGTCCCAGCGACGAGATTGTTGCTCCCGCCGACGAGGATTCTCAACAAACCTCCGCTACAAACTCACAACGACACACCAACGGCGCAAACTATTGAAAACTCATCTGAGCCTAAGGCGCAAAATCTTGAAAACTCATCTGACCCTAAGGCGCAAACTCTTGGAGCCTGGAGTAAACCTCTGAATCTCCAAGGAATAACACAGAATCCATCCTCTCAACAGTCCAACAAAAACAAATATCAAAATTCTCCTGATGTTTGGCCATCTCTAATTGAAGGAGTCAATGCCTCCAACAAACGTGAATGTAGAGGTAACAACGTTGCAACTGTGCTATCGTCGGAGCCTCCTAAAATCCCTAAACAATTACAGGATAATTCATACAACGTAAAGGCGAGGTTCCCATGGGGGGCAAAAATGAATCCCACAACCCGCAATCTCTACAGAGCAACAGAACCAACTTACTTGGATGACGGGACTCCTCAGGTAACTATACCGAGTCATGTATTTCAGGATGGCTTATAAAACCAAAAAGAATATATTATAGGTCAGTTCTACCGGGGTTTAGCCCCGTCAGGGGGATTAACACACGCTGTGGTTAATCATATCTGGGGAAGAAAGTGTAGGATTTTCACTAAGAGGCTGAGTGAAACTACTTTTCTATTCCATATCCCAGATGAAACAACACGATCTTGGGTACTTCAGAGAAGCTTATGGCATGTTGACGATTGCCTAATGTTTGTGGCTCAATGGAGTGCAACTACTACCCTGTAACTTCCTGAGATATCTACAGTCCCTGTCTGGGTAACATTACGAAACATCCCAACATCTCTTTACTCTATCAAAGCTCTTAGTTGGATAGCTTCAGGTATAGGAGAACCAATGCTATCATACAAGCCAAGATTGGATCCGAATGAGATTGGAAAAGCTAAGGTTATGGTGGAGATAAAATTATCTAAACCATTTTCTCAAAAAGTTTCAGCAACAGACAAAAAAAGTAACTCTTCTCTAATTGACGTTGAGTATACTTGGATTCCAACTAAATGCACAGGGTGTGGCCATCTGGGCCATAAGCTTTCAAGATGCCTCCAGAAAGGGATCCGCAACTGAATAACGCCGGCCATGATGTTCCAGCAACATCTAAACATACTGTTCCAGTACAGGACATAACTGATGTTACATCACAGCCCAAACCTTTGACAACTGCTGAAAAATCAGCTCCTGAAGCAAAAGCTACGCTGCAAATCACCAAAAAAGCCACTGCAATAACTATCTCAACCACAGTTTCACCTGCAGAAAATTCTTCAGCACATGAAAAGTCACCAATAGCTCCACTAAAGGCTCCATTTTCTCACCAACAACAACCTCAGGAAAATGAGGTCTCAATTCTTGGAACATCAAAAGAAGATTCTCATGTTGAAATGGAAAATACTCAGAATCTTGCAGACAAGACGGAAACTTCCTATGATACAAAAACACATGAATTTACTAAGGTCCTAATGTACTCTTCAAGCGAAGATACATACGACGACATTCAACAAGTTGAGGAAAGGCTCCTGAGGAAATCGACACGAGACATCAAACCGACGCTGAAGGCTCAGGAGATGCAACTATCGACGATCAAAGGAAGCAAAGGAAGAAGAGGGAGAGGAAAGAATCGGGGTCGAGGTCATCGATAGCTACCAAAACGCTTCATAAAAACACATAAGCAAAAGCTTTGAAAGAATCACGAAGCTTTTCTTCAATATCATTGTACTTTCAATGCGATCGAATTTTTGACGCATTCTTTACTATAAATCCTTAATTACTTGGAAAACCTCCACGTCATCTGTAGTTCTAAAACTACCCAAAATTTTTTTTTGGGATCGATTAAAGTTTAACATTCATTCAAAAAAAAAAAAAATTTGTTTGTTGAGTAGTGCCATAGATGCAAGTCTGGAGCATTTCTTGTTCGTTGCTGCTGTAGAGATGTAAGCTCCAATTCCACTCTTTGAAGGAGCTCCGTTTGGTGACGAAGACTTGTTTCATTGTTAAGGAAGCCTAAAGAATCATGGAGGCAGCCCAATTTTGACCATCGATCAAACCAGAAGTAGGAATCCTCACCGTTATTGACTTTAACTTGATGAAACAGCTTAGCGGTTGATTGGTATTTCAGAATTTTTCTCCATATCCATGAACCAAGGCTTGATGAGTTTTTGATAGACCAGAATGATCCTTTTCGAAAGATATATTGTTGCACCCACTTCACCCAGAGAGAGTCCCTAGCTCAAAAGATTCGCCAAATTAACTTAAGACAAGAGACGTTGTTTGAGTCTATGAGATTTTTAATCCCGAGGCCACCTTCTCTCTTTGGCCTGCAGATATTTTTCCAGCAAACTTTTGCCTTATTTGGGTTTAACTCGGGTCCTGACCACAAAAACGCAGCACAAATACATGGAGACAACTATTAGGCAAACGATAAGCAGCAAGCCAGAAATTAACCAAACCACTGATTACCGATTTAATCAATTGTAGTCTACCCGCGTATAAGAGATATCGTGAAGTCCTAGATTCAATCTTCTTCCGAATCCTCTCAATCAAAGGAGCGTAATCATGTTGGTTGAATCGTTTGGTGAGAAGTGGTAAACTCAGATATCTAACCTGCAGTTCTCCTTCCAAGAACGGATGGGATTGTGAGAGAGCTTATCTTTGTTGGGCTGAAACTCCAGCTGAAAATATGACTGATTTTTTCCTCACTGATTCGCAAACCTGAGAAAGTAGCAAAGTAGTTAAAAATACAGAGGATTCCAGAAATGGACCGATGAGAGCCATCAATAAACACCATTAGATCATCCGCGAAGCATAGATGACTTAGCTATGCGATTGCCATTGCGATCATCCTTTTTCTTTTCCAATATATTACTAAATGCGATTGCCAACAAGTTTAATCGACTCTTGAAAATTAAAACTTGCTGTAAAACATTATATGGGTTACAACTACGTGATGAAGGAACCAAAATCATTTAGAAAAAAACAATGATATAATAACACAATAAAAGAACAAAACTCGGAGTTATCCTAACAGAATAAAGAGTTCATAAGTTGTGTTGCGAACAGAATAAAGAGTTCATAAGTTGTGTTTCGAGTTACATTGTGACCCGCTCTTAAGTCGTGGATGGATATCTTCTGAAGGAAAATTACACTTTACATATATTATATATTTATTTATTTATTTATCTCTGGTCAACTAGAAAGTCCACTCCAAATTACTCGCTCGATCGCCATGAAACGTGTTTATTTCTCAATAAGTAAGTGGCATTGACAAAAATCTACTTGTAATCTCCATATTTTTAGGGGAAAAGAAGTGTTTATGAGAGGCAGTGAAGCCATTGTTTTACTAATCTCTATGAATGCCAATTTGTACTTTCACCTTTTATATGTGACACAAAATATTACATCGGAAGTGAAGTGAGATAAAACATTGAATGATATACAAGGAATCTGTGGCCAATAATTCATATTATCAATTGGTTGTATTACTAATAAGTCAAATTATTTACGACATTTTAGGCATTCTCTTCGTGAGCTAATATCATCATCTCAAAATGGTCATATATTAAGGATATCGATCAATTCACGTTATATTTGAAATTTAAGAAACTTAACACTATATAAGCTCGTGTTTAAACATTCTTAACTAGTATGTAGCTTTGACTTAGATCCACCCGTAAACCAGATCCAGATAGTAAGGAAAAAAGAAATGTTTAGACACTTTATGAAGCAAGTTCAAACATGTGGAGTAGAAAGAAGACGAAAAAGAATGGGTGTATTGTAACCAACCCATTATTTCCATAAATCTCTATAAAAGGAACTCAAGACAAGAACACAAAAGCAAGAAAATCAGAAACAACACAAAGATGAAAACATTCCGATTGATGATAATCTTTTTCTTGCTCGTTGCAATAACAACAACATCCGGTGTTGTTGGTGAAGCGAACGACGTAGTTTATTGCGAAGAAGGAGAGCCGCTTAGGCCCAACGTTCCATATTACATCAGCTTCATGTCGTCGGATTACAACATTTGGATTTGCCGAAAGAATAAGGTATCTAATAATCCCAATTCATGCCCACAACAACCGATAATGTTTGAAAAACCAACTATAGTACCCACACCAGTTATGTTTACATTATTATCCAAATCAGATGTCATACGTGAATCAGCCAAACTTAAGATTAAGTTTGTAGATCCTCGTGTGTGTGGTGAATCCGGGATTTGGAGAGTAGTTCAGAGAAACTCGGAAGAAGGTGAAGTAGTCCTCAACGGATCTGAATCTAACTCAAGCAATGACAGTACGTTCGCCATCCAACAATCTGACGGATACTACAAGTTCACTTTCGGTGATGGTGAGTACTCTCAAACGACTATCAGTTTGAGCAACAACTATCCGACATACAGGTTGCTATCGAAGAGGTTTTCTGGAGAGATGGAGATTTTATTCTACCGTAACATGACTACCGGAACCTGACTATGGGTTAAGGCAAATATTCCGTTTTCACTGCCCTTTTGATGTAATGTTTTCATTTCAAAAATAAAATAAAACTTGTTGTAAGAACATGAATACGCAACAAATGATATAATAACACAAGAAAGAACAAAATTCAGAGTCATATCCTGACAGGATAAAGAGATCATAAGTTGATTCATTTATTGCGTATTCATGTTATTACTCTAATTTAAGTTGCTTTTCCTTTTTTTTTTCCAATATATTACTAAATGTGATTGCCAAAAAGTTTAATTAACTCTTGTAAATTAAAACTTGCTGTAAAACATGATATGGGTTACAACTACGTGATGAAGGAACCAAAATCATTTAGAAAAAAACAATGAAATAATAACACAAGAAAGAACAAAACTCGGAGTTATCTTAACAGGATAAAGACTTCATGAGTTGTGTTGTGAGTTTAAATTGTGACACGCTTTTTGATGCTTTTTTTTTTTTTTTTGGGATCAGCAGAGGAAGCAGATTGACTTGATAGTTGGAATTCATGGTAGACAATGTTGATACAACGGTATAACCAACTGTTCCATTAGATCTAACTTTGTAATAAAGATGTCTGATCTGAATGCATAATGAGCCCCTGCACAATGAACCCAAGAAGTCACGTCCCTGCAGGAAAATTACACTTTACATATATATTTATTTATTTAATTATTTATCTTTGGTCAACTAGAAAGTCCACTCCAATTTACTCGCTCGATCGCCATGAAACGTGTTTATTTCTCAATTAAGTGGCATTGACAAAAAACCACAAGTAATCTCCATATTTTTAGGGGAAAATAATTGTTTATTAGTGCATCGAAACCATTATTTTTCTAGTCTCTATGAATGCTAGTTTGTACTTTCACCTTTTATATGTGACACAGAATATTACATCGGAAGTGAAGTGAGATAAAACATTGAATGATATACAAGGAATCTGTGGCCAATTATTCATATTATCAATTGGTTTTATTACTAATAAGTGGCAGTTCGGCTTTTGGAGGCCGGAGCTACTCAAATAACCCCAACACGTTGTAGTACTTAGAGATCGAATCCACATGGATCAAGTGACGTACTACGAATTATAGAGAATGATTAAGAAGCTAAGACAAAAATAAAAGAGTTTGTATTAATGCAATTGTAAACTAAATTAAAACGGTAAATAGAAACGAATAAAGATTGATTAATGTATACGCTAGATCAGGGGAATTCACAGAGATTCAGGGATCGAGAACTAGACAATTATTCAGAGATTTATAACTAAGAATCATCTTAAACTACAAACACGAATTTAAATCCAATCCACTGTCGTGGCGTCAAATATCTTTATCTAACAACCTAACTGTTATTACGATTGTCAAAGGGATTATTGACAATCTGTCATTACGATTGTCAATAACCTTAACAGTCTAACTGTCGTTACAATTGTCAATAAGCTTTTCAAGGGCTCAAGTTTGATTCATTCACAAGTTGCCTTAACATCAGCTTTCGTTGGTTAAGGACAATTCGCTCATCTAAACTATTATCCGGATAATCCTATAAGCTTTTGCAGAATAGAACCACCCTAAGATCATAGATAGATTTTCAATCGTTGTCGCCAATCTAGAACTCAAACAGAATTGTATAACCAATCTACTATCGTGATATCAATCACGTTATCTAGCAACCTAAGATTCTAAAACTTCTTTTTTGGAACTCAGAATTCTAGACAAGCATTAACAAGCAGGTTCAATTTGTTCACAAGTTTGCCTTAGCATTAGCTTTCGTTGGCTAAGGACAAATTGCTCACCTATGTTCTATCAAGCAACCTATAACATTTTTGGTGGATAGATTAAACCTCAGTTCATAGACTAAATGATCAGTTTAGTCTAAACAATAAATACAACCATAGATGAAGATGACAAGATTCAATCTAATCTAATTCAAAGCAACAATAGATGAAGATCAAATATCAATAACCTATCTATGTCTAGTTCAATGATTTGAATTTCTTTGAAAACCCCCCAAAATAACAAGGCTACTACTCAGACATAATTACCGAGAAAAACAGAAGAGACAAACAGAGATTCATAATCATAAGAATAAGATAACTTAAGGGTTAAGAAATCTTTCCAATAGATGTGGAATCAAGGATGAATCTTCTTCCAAAGGATACAAGATGATATAAATGAGAGAGTTTTACAAGTTTTTCAGTCTCTCTAGAGAGAGAATGAGTTACAGAACGAGAATATATGAACAAAGGTCGAAAACTATGATTAAATATCTCTCAAAACGCGTCTAAAACAAATATCTAAAACTGGTCGGCTAGGATCGATCGATCTATTTTTCGGGGGTTTCTGGGATGTTATTGCAGGTCAGGATCGATCCATCCTAGAGGTGGATCGATCGATCCTCTCTTCCGAAGCTTATTTCTCCATCTGCTTCAGCTGCTGGCCAGATTGACCCGTCTGCAGTAAAACATTCATAAATTTTGAACCACCAATGATAATGACATGAAACCAGTCTCAAATGAAAGCTAACTCAAAGGGCTATCTTGTGTCCAAAAATAATCGAAATCAGAGATCGAGAAGATATTCAACGAATAGCAAATTCTGATCCTTCTGCATAATCCCGCATCTTCAAATCGTCCAGTTTTGATCTTTTGCTCTAGATCTATTGCTCTTTGTGCACTTAGACGTGTTTTAACCTACAAAGACTCTAAAACACATAGAAACACACACAAAAACCTACTAATATGATGGTTAAAAAACCATTAAAACCGTAATATATCAATAAATCAAATTATTTACGACATTTTAGTCATTCTCTTCGTGAGCTAATATCTTCATGTCAAAATGGTCATATATAAAAGATATCGATCAATTCATGTTATATTAGAAATTTATGAAACTTAGCACTATATAAGCTCGTGTGGAGCGTGTTTAAACATTCTTAAACATTCTTAACTAGTTATGTAGCTTTGACTTAGATCAACCCGTAAACCAGATCCAGATAGTAAGGAAAAAAAGAAATGTTAAGACGCTTTAAGAAGCAAGTTCAAACATGTGGAGAAGAAAGCAAGTTCACATTTTGTAACCAACCCATTATTTCCATAATTTCTATAAAAGGAACTCAAGACAAGAACACAAAAGCAAGAAAATCAGAAACAACACAAAGATGAAAACATTCCGATTGATGATAATCTTTTTCTTGCTCGTTGCAATAACAACAACATCCGGTGTTGTTGGTGAAGCGAACGACGTAGTTTATTGCGAAGAAGGAGAGCCGCTTAGGCCCAACGTTCCGTATTACATCAGCTTCATGTCATCGGATTATAACATGTGGATTTGCCGAAAGAATATGGTATCTAATGATCCCAAGTCATGCCCACAACAACCGGTAATGTTCACTAATCCAACTATAGAACCCACACCAGTTATGTTTTATATTATCATCCAAATCAGCTGTCGTACGTGAATCAGCCAAACTTAAGATTAAGTTCGTAGGTCCTTGCCACTGTGGTAAATCCAGGTTTTGGAAAGTAGTTCAGAGAAACTCGGAAGAATGTGAAGTAGTCCTCAACGGATCTAAATCTATGTCAAGGAATGACAGTATTTTCGCCATCCAAAGAACTGACCAATACTACAAGTTCACTTTCGGTGACGGTGACTATCCAAATACTATCAGTTTGCGTAGAACTGTCAATTAGGACTAGCCCACGTCCATTTAGCCCGGCCTGCAGCGGGTTTGTTCATTTAGTGGATTTAGCGGGCCAGCCCGTTTAGTACCGCGGATACAAAAATAAAATCCTTAACCCAAACTGTTTAACATCTGCGGATATTGCGGGCCAGCCCGCAATCATTTCATACATAAGTCATAAATAAATAAAGATCATATAAACAAGCAAACACAAACTATATATGCACCAATAAAGTTTAATAATTAAATCTGAAATCTATAATAGAAGCAAAATCGTCTCAATAGTCAATAATATGCAAAAGTCTCAATAAATAAAAATGTTCAATCTCTCGGTTCCATTTCAAAGATAAAATTATAATTCAAAATAATAATTGATTGAAATTTAACTAAAAATTAAAAATAAAAATTTAGAAACGTGTAGAAATTGAAGCCTAAAAATCTTGGGGTTAGAGAAAGAACCAAAGCTTTTCCTGTTAATAGTTTTCTTGCACCTGAGAAAAGTAACAACATAAAATAGTATATGAATAACTAATTTAATACTTAGTCCATCTTTCTGAAACTTGTCAATGTTTTCATATAAGTGTTAGTAAAAAAATATATACCTTAGAATTTAGATATTTTATTTCGACCGCGGTTTAGCCCGCAAGACCGCCCGACCCAACCCGTTAGAACTTGCAGGCCGCAACAGGCCCAACCCGCCAGACCGCAGACACCAATTCTAAAGCCCTAAACCGCTTTATTGCATAGCGGATTGGATTACAGTCCGCGGGCTTAGACCCTAATTGACAGCTCTAAGTTTGCGCAACGACGACTATCCGATATACAGGTTGCTATCGAAGAGGTTTTCTGGAGAGATGGAGATTTTATTCTACCGGAACATGTCTACCGTAACCTGACTATGGGTTAAGGCAAATGTTCCGTTTTCACTGCCCTTCTGATGTAATGTTTGCATTTCAAAAAAAAAAAAAAAAAAAACTTGTTGTAAGAACATGAATACGCAACAAATGATCTAATAACACAAGAAAGAACAAAATTCGGAGTCATATCCTAACAGAATAAAGAGATCATATCCTAACAGAATAAAGAGATCATAAGTTGGTTCATTTATCGCGTATCCATGTTATTACTCTAATTTAAGTTGTTTTTCCAATATATTACTAAATGCGATTGCCAAAAAGTTTAATTGACTCTTGTAAATTAAAACTTGCTGTAAAACATGATATGGGTTACACCTACGTCATGAAGAAACCAATACCATTTAGAAAAAAAACAATGATATAATAACACAAGAAAGAACAAAACTCGGAGTTATCCTAACAGAATAAATAGTTCATAATTTGTGTTGTGAGTTCTCCTCGTGTCACGGTTTTCTAGACCTTTGAGGAATCATCGGATTGCAAGGTACCCTGAAGCATAAGTCATGAAGGAAACTAGAACCATGGCTACGGCTATCATGAGACCCAACCTGCTCAATATGTAGCAGAAACTGGCCAGTTAGTACATAAACCAGTGAAAAAAAAAAAAACTATGGGTTGGTTCTTGATGCTAATGATGCAGGCAATGTGAAGAAAATTACCTAAAAAATAAAGCGGTGACCGCTAAAATGTAGGGCAAAGAAATGGCAGCAACAGCCAAAAATGCCATCTCTAATCCATAATAGAATGTAGTAAAGCCACAAGACGCATCTCCCCGCCGATGGCCTGTTGATTTGTAAAAAAAAAAAAAAAAAAAGAGAGAAAGACATTTGTGTCTCCGGGGCTATAATCAGTATACTTGGCGAAAGAGAAAGAGCAAAATTGTGGATTTTAAATTTTTTGCAGAGAATACCACAAATATTGATATTATGATTTCAACATGTCCATACCTTTTCCCGAATCATCCAATGACGACTCTGTTTGCGATGAAGGAGATCCTGTTTGAACTGCGATTTTCTTGCCATATTGATACACTAGAAGTAGAAAGTCACCATATAAAAAGAAGTTCGTAAATGTCCACTCATATATCAAAATTAAGCCAGTCCATGGCATGATTTGCCTTGGCACAATCATAAAGGAAACTCCAATGGATGTCAAAGCAGCCACAAAACAGATTACAACTGAAACTGCCTTCAAGTATTGAGGAACCTTAGTGTGCGAGCCCGTGTGGAGCTGTAGTGATAAAGATTTTAACATTAGAAAGTATTTTTAGCTTTTAGAAAAGCAGAAAAGGCAGGTAAGTGGGCAATTATGTGCTAAAAAACAATCTGGAAATGAAAACTAACTTGATAGTTGGAATTCATGGTAGACAATGTTGATACAGCTCTATAACCAACTGTTCCATTAGATCTAACTTTGTAATAAAGATGTCTGATCTGAATGCATAATGAGCTCCTGCACAATGAACCCAAGAAGTCACGTCCCTGCAGGATAAAAATGAAATTGAGATACAAAGAGATGAATTTAGCTGAGATGAAAGAAATCTTTGGGAACAACAAGAAGTGTAACCTGTATTGAACGATAAAGGCAGAACAAAAGCCCACAAAGTGGTAACAAGAAAAGGAACTTGACCATGTTTCATCATTTGGGGTTTTTCCACCTCCAGATCCAGGAAAAGTCTCCTCAAGCCTAACCCTAATGCTCTGCAGTTGTCCAGATGAGACATAACTTAGAAACTCAATTTTCCAGAAATAATGAGAAAAAAATGTACAACCACGAACAAGAATACCTACATGCCACGCCTCAACAGGTTTCACGAGCCATGCTGTCCACCAGTCCCAAGGCTTAAGAGGGCCGAGAGTGTAGTGAATAATGTGAAGTTTGCTGTCATCGACCATCCACTGCATAAATATTATGAGAATCTTAAGCTTCTAAATAATCAAAACTAAGCCACAGACATTCCAGCTCACATCACTTGGCTTAGGAAGAGAAAAATAAATTATTACCAGATAGGACCGCTGGAGGCGCAGCACTCAAAGGAACTGCGGCTCACGATACTTGGGCAGAGATCAAAATCACAGTTCATAGAACAGTATCTGCCTCTGACGACGCAAGAAGAAAGCTGAAGATACAGCAGATTGGCCATACACAACTGATGATTATTACCGTTTACAGTTAACTCAATTCAGAAGAACCAAAATTGAGAACGAAAAGAAAAATCAATTCTTTCCCCCTCCACAAACTCTGTTTCTTCGCTTTAATCGTTCTTTGCTAAAGAACAGTGATAGAGAGAGACACTGAAACCAAATTAAACCAAACCGAACCTGAATTAAACCAGACTGGGCTCAAAAATACAACACTCAACTATGTTATCATTAAACCAAAAACAAAGCCTAAACCAAACCTGAACTTAAATTTCTTGGTAACACCAAACCAGCCGAATTAAAACAAAATCGAAGAAGACATGGCAATAAAGGGACAAAACATGTAGATGTTTAATATAAAAAAAAAACATGTAGATGTTTTGGTTACTTTCTTAAACATGTAGGAATTGAAATATACTGATTGACCGTTAGAAGAGTATCGACCTCTTTGAAACAAAAAAAATATGACGAAGGATCAAAAGTTACTGGACAATGATGTTTTTTTTTTTTTTTTTTTAAGACTGGACACTAATGGTTTGGCTCTTTAACACTGAAATAATGATCCTCTTACTATACAAATTTGAAAATAAAATTAACATATGTTAATATTTACTTTCTTATGTCATCTCCTATATATTATTTGAGGAATACACTTATAGATAAACATGACAAAATGTTAATAATTACATCAGATTGCCATTACATCTAAGAACAAATTAAAATCTTTCATTAAGGATATTTTAGTCATTAATTATTATACAATTTTGAGATTTTCTTAAAAGAATAGATATATCTAGATTATTGTTTAAATACTTCCTAAAATTCTTCCAAACAAAATAGTAATCTACATCAAATCTCTTATTTTTGAAAAATTAAATTAAATTAGTTTGTTTAATTAAATCAACAAAATCTTCACAAAATCTATTTTAACTTCTATAATTTTTCCATTAAGAATATTATTGTAATTTCTAATGGGTAAAAACAACAGAGTATCTTAATAAAAAATATTTCTCAAATTTTAAATTTTTATTTAATATCAACTAAAATATATATAATTGATATAACTAATCTAAAATATTAAACTTAATTGAATACATATTTTTATTGATAAATTATATTTTTATATATTTAGCATTTATCTTATTAATTTATAATCTATAAATAAAAATTTATAATATTAATTTTTTTTAAACACCAATTCATGCTATAGCACGGAATAAATTCTAGTTGGTATTAAAACCATTTGCTAAAATTTTATTAAGTTTATAATTGTAAATTTAATTACCACCTAAAATATAATTAAATCGGTTAAAATTCTTTTTTAAAATCTTTCAAAAAAAATGCAATCTACATCAAATCTCTTATTTTTGGAAAATTAAATTAACATTTAATTTAATTTAATTTAATTAATGTGGTTAATTTTTAAATTAGATTTTTAGTTAATATCACCTAAAATATGTACATAATTTTGGTATAACTAATCTAAATATTAAACTTAATTAAATACATAGTTAAAAAAAAAACATCAAATCCGTGTTGTAGCAGCGGGACATATTATAATAATTTTAGATTACGTAGAGCAAACGTAAGAATTTACTTGCAGTGTTCTCGTTTCACCTCTTAAGTCGTGGATTGATATCTGCAATTACACTTTACATATATTATATATATATTTATTTATTTATTTATTTATTTATTTATCTTTGGTCAACTAAAACGTCCACTCCAATTTACTCGCTCCATCGCCATGGAACGTATTTATTTCTCAATTAGTAAGTGGCATTGACAAATATCCACTAGTAATCTCCATATTTTTAGGGGAAAAGATGTGTTTATGAGTGGCATTGAAGCCATTATTTTTCTAATCTTTACGAATGCCAGTTTGTACTTTCACCTTTTATATGTGAGACAAAATATTACATCGGAAGTGAAGTGAGATAAAACATTGAATGATATACAAGGAATCTGTACGTGGCCAGTTATTCATATTATCAATTGGTTGTATTACTAATAAATCAAATTATTTAAGACATTTTAGTCATTCTCTTCGTGAGCTAATATCATCATCTCAAATGGGCATATATAAAGGATATCCATCAATTCCCGTTATATTTGAAATTTATGAAACTTAACTAGTATGTAGCTTTGACTTAGATCCACCCGTAAACCAGATCCAGATAGTAAGGAAAAAAGAAATGTTTAGACACTTTATGAAGCAAGTTCAAACATGTGGAGTAGAAAGAAGACGAACAAGAATGGGTATTGTAACCAACCCATTATTTCCATGATCTCTATAAAAGGAACTCAAGACAAGAACACAAAAGCAAGAAAATCAGAAACAACACAAAGATGAAAACATTCCGATTGATGATGATCTTTTTCTTGCTCGTTGCAACTGCAACAACATCCGGTGTTGTTGGTGAAGGGAACGACATAGTTTATTGCGAAGAAGGAGAGCCGGTTAGGCCCAACGTTCCGTATTACATCAGCTTCATGTCGTCGGATTACAACATGTGGATTTGCCGAAAGAATATGGTATCTAATGATCCCAATTCATGCCCACAACAACCGGTAATGTTCACTCATCCAACTACTATAGCACCCACACAAGTTATGTTTATATTATCATCCAAATCAGCTGTCGTACGTGAATCAGCCAAACTTAAGATTAAGTTCGTAGGTCCTCGCCACTGTGGTAAATCCGGGTTTTGGAAAGTAGTTCAGAGAAACTCGGAAGAAGGTGAAGTAGTCCTCAACGGATCTAAATCTATGTCAAGGAATGACAGTATTTTCGCCATCCAAAGAACTGACCAATACTACAAGTTCACTTTCGGTGACGGTGACTATCCAAATACTATCAGTTTGCGCAACGAAGACTATCCGATATACAGGTTGCTATCGAAGAGGTTATCTGGAGAGATGGAGATTTTATTCTACCGGAACATGTCTACCGTAACCTGACTATGGGTTAAGGCAAATGTTCCGTTTTCACTGCCCTTCTGATGTAATTTTTTCATTTCAAAAAAAAAAAAAAAAAAAAACTTGTTGTAAGAACATGAATACGCAACAAATGATATAATAACACAAGAAAGAACAAAATTCGGAGTCATATCCTAACAGAATAAAGATATCATAAGGTTGTTCATTTATTGCGTATTCATGTTATTACTCTAATTTAAGTTGTTTTTTCCTTTTTCTTTTCCAATATATTACTAAATGCGATTGCCAAAAAGTTTAATTGACTCTTGTAAATTAAAACTTGCTGTAAAACATGATATGGGTTACACCTACGTGATGAAGGAACCAAAATCATTTAGAAAAAAACAATTATATAATAACACAAGAAAGAACAAAACTCGGAGTTTTTTTTTTTTTTTGTCAACTGAAAACTTTCATTAATAAAACTTAAAACAGAGCAATGTTCATCTCTTTATCACAACGAAGCTTAAAGAGAGACTGTTTTGCTACAGAATCAGCAATAACATTTAGAGTTCTACGGATAGATTTGAACGAGATGGACTCGAACTGATTTGAGAGTGAATGGATATTTTGAAAGATTCCATATATTTAACGATGTTCCGAAGATGCCCGGATGGCATCAATGCACTCCTTTGAATCGGAGACTATGTGAATAGTCGTAAGATCCAGTGAGATTGCCTTCCAAATTGCTTCGAGGATGGCTAGTGCTTCAGCTTGCAGAGGTGAAGAAACTTGTTCACAAACCTCCGAGAAGATTACTTGCTGTGGTGGGTTCTGAAAATTGAACAAAACTCGGAGTTATCCTAACAGAATAAAGAGTTCATAAGTTGAGTTGTGAGTTAATTGTGACACGCTTTTGATGTTTTTTTTTTCTTTTTGTATCAGCAGAGGAAGCAGATTGACTTTGTTCTCCTCGTGTCACGGTTTTCTAGACCTTGGAGGAACCATCTGATTGTAAGGTGCTCTGAAGCATAAGTCATGAACGAAACTAGAACCATGGCTACGGCTATCATCATACCCAATCTGCTCAATATGAAGCAGAAATAGGCCAGTTAGTACATAAACCAGTGAAAAAAATTCTATGGGTTGGTTCTTGATGCTAATGATACAGCCAATGTGAAGAAAATTACCTCAAAAATAAAGCGGTGAACCCTAAAATGCAGGGCAAAGAAATGGCAGCAACAGCCAAAAATGCCATCCCTAATCCATAATAGCATGTAGTAAAGTCACAAGACGCATCTCCCCGCTGATGGCCTGTTGATTTGCCAAATAAGTTAGTGATAACAAAAAAAAATGAGAAAGACATTTGTGTCTCTGGGGCTATATAGCTCACAGAATGAGTAGACTTGGCGAAAGAGAAAGAGCAAAATTGTGGATTTTAATATTTTTGCAGAGAATGCCACAAATATTGATATTATGATTTCAACATGTCCATACCTTTTCCCGAATCATCCAATGACGACTCTGTTTGCGATGAAGGAGATCCTGTTTGAACTGTGATTTTCTTGCCATATTGATACACTAGAAGTAGAAAGCCACCATATAAAAAGGAAGAAGTTCATAAATGTCCACTCAGATATCAAAATTAAGTCAGTCTATGGCTTGATTTGACCAGGGCCGGCTTAACTACAAAGGGCGAGCAGTGCGATCGCCATGGGCCCATTAATAAAATGGTCCAAATTTAGAGGTCCAAAAAAATTAAGTGTAAGTAAAGGGTCCAAAAAGATTAATTTAATAAAAGGCCCAATTTTTTTTAATTTAATGAAGGGCCCATAATTTTTTTTGAAATTGTATTTGGATTCTTATTTGATTAATAAAATTAAAGGCATTGTATGAAAGTGAACAACAAGAGCATTGCACTCATTTTCATAAAACATTTTCTCATAGTAGCTCCTCTTATGTTGATTCCAATGATTTTTATTCTGAGTTGAGAGTATTGCAAATGACTTTACCCTATGCACCTATGGAACCTAGTGAAATTCTTGACTTTGTTGAGGATATGCGTTGTTATCGAATGTTTCAACTGGGTATCGAATTCTTTTGACTACACCAGTGACTATGGCTTCAGCGGAGATAAGTTTTTCAAAATTAAAATTGTTGAAGAATTATTTGAGATTTTCTATGTCTCAAGAAAGGTTGGATGAATTAGCTATTTTGTGTATTGAAAATAATATATTAGATACTATTGATTTTAAAATGGTTATTCATAATTTTGCATCGACTAAAGCTGAAAACATCATTTTGAATAATTGATTATCTTCTTGGAATGACTTGAATTCCTTTTTTTCAGATTCAAAAAAATAGATTTTAGGGTGTGAAGGTTGGTGAACAAAAGATTACAAAAAAAGTTTGGAAAAAAAAAGAATCCAATGAAGGATTTGGTTATTTGTTGCTGTTTTTTACATTTTTTATAAACACATAATGCGAATTAATTTTTTGTTTTGCTTATGTTTTGCTTACGTTTTTTGTTTTGGATAAAAATAATATTTTTGTCAAAAAATATTATTTTTTTTGTTTTTGATATGTTTAGGGCCTATTTTTTAAATTTGTACGGGGCCTATAAAACATTTGAGTCGACCCTGCACGCAGGATTCATCATCAAATTTGTTGGCTTATAATTGATGGATCTCCAGATAACCTGAGATCGGCGTTTTTTCACTGTCTGCATAACTCATTCAAGGAAATTCAAATTTCACACCCTACGTACTCCAAAGTTTTGTTTACTAAAATTAGAGCACCACAAAGAGAGTGAGGGAGAAAGAGGGATAAAAGAAGCCACCAAAGAATCTTGTGAGAGAAAAGAGTTTGATTTGATGGGGAAAAAGTGTGATTTATGTAGCAGTGTAGCAAGAATGTATGGGGTGAGAGCGGTTCTTAGTATTGAGAGGCCTAAATCACAAAAATAATATGTGGTCTTTTATAAAAATAGTACGGTTTAAATATTGTTTTAAAATAATACTAGAATCTTAAAAATCCTATAAATAGTTTAAAATGTTAAACAACATATTACTCATGAAATAATCTTATTTTTCAGTAATTTATTCATTAAATAATTGAGATTTTTGAATATATATGTGATCATCTATTCAATTTTTCTTGCGATTTACTATATCCTAAATATTTTTAGAGAAATAAAAAGGGTAAGAAAAAATTAATGAAACTGTAAGAGTGAATAAAAGCCTTCGATTAAAAGTTGTTTCCAATTTTCCATGCTAACAACTCAATTTAGAAAAATATACAACAAGAAATAGCAAAATCTTGACAATTGTTACTGTACCATATTATTCCAGTTCCCAAATTCAACACACGAAAAAATGACATCACATAAGGAAAGGAGAAAACTGCCAAAAGAGAAATAAAGAGAAACAGCAAAGGGAGAGAATCGAACCAATGACCATATAAATGAAAAAGTGTTAATGAAACTGATAAACCAAGCTTATATTTCAAAAATATGACTTCTCAAGTTAGAATATATTGTGGGACCTAAAACAAGTGCTTTAGTTGCCTTATTGGCGGGCCGGGCCTGGGAGAGAGAGACAGAGACAGAGATTCACATAAATACAGTTCTCAGGTTTCTCTTTTTTTTCTTTTTGGGTCAACAAAGGTTTCCATTTTGGGGAGAGAGAGTATACTACTTTGGTTTGCATGTTTCAGTAAGGGACTTCGGTATACTACACCAAGATAACTATCCTATACTATTTCCTCCCATACTTTTAGCTTCATCATTAAACTATCTAGAATAGTGTTATTCTTCTTCAAACATAATAAACTTATAAAACTCTCCAAAACTAGACATTCAATAATTAAGTGTAAACCCCGTTTTAAAATCCAAATTCGTGTTTTGTTTTTTTGCGATTAGATAATTCGCGTTTTGTTTTTGCGATTAGATACCCCGTACTATTCCCCCCCCCCATACTTTTACAATTGGAATTAAATTACTAAAAGCCATGTAAATTCTACATGAATAATAATTTAAAAAAAAAACAGAAGCTGGAGGAGTTCATACCTCAGATAGCCTTGATCAGTGACCAAAATAAAGAGTTTATCGTCATGCTGCAAAATGAGAGCAAAAGAAAATATCGAAATTAGAATTTACCTTCTAAGATATTATGTATAAATTGTTGAAATCACTTTGAAAAACACTTCCTGAATATCAATTTAAAAGACTGGGAACAAAAAAAGACACTACAGCTTTACATATAAGTAAATAACCTTCAGCATGGTAGAGAAGTGATTGTTGCAGAACAAGACACCAAGTTCATTTTTTTTAAGCTTATCTTCCAAGGTAAAGAGCCTGGAGGAAATGATAATCAATAATTATTAAAATAAAACCAGTGTAGCCAGTTACAGAAAATTTTCCTAAGCAAACAATACAATCACGCACCTGTGCCAAGTTGATTGACTGGCATTATCTTTCAAGAATGTTTCGATCACTTCACCTGAAAATTCAACCATTGTGAAGTTTTCTTGAGAAACTTAGGAAATGTATGGAGTTATCTTTATCCACAATAGATATAATGCATGTGTACGAACTTACCCTCTTCTCAAGTGAGCCCATTTACATCTGAGGATCTACAAAAAAAAAGCTGAAAAATCTTAAAGAGCTGAAATTATTATACGAAAAAGATGGAAAAGAGGATCCTCACAAGCCGAGATCATAAGCTTCGAGATTCGCTCCGACTGATTCCAGATTTCCAGGAGCAAAGTAGAGGCAAAAATTTTGTCCTCTGTTGCTGTGGTTTCCGAGGAGAACGGGTGAGATGGAAGGTGGAGAGACGGAGACAAATTACAGGAAATGGGAAAGGACCATATGCTTTGCTTTTCTTGTTTTTTGGGTTATCTAATCGCAAAAAACAAAACGCGAATTTGGATTTAAAACAGAATTTACACTTAATTATTGAATATATCTAATTTTAGAGAGTTTTATAAGTTTATGATGTTTGAAGAAGAATAACACTATTCTAGGTAGTTTAATGATGAAGTTAAAAATATGGGAAGAAATAGTATGGGGTACTTATCTTGGTGTAATATAGCGAAGTTAACCTTAAAATAAACTATACTAGCTTTTGCTTGTACTTACTAGAGTTTGCTTCTTTTTTTCTTTCTCCATGTTTCCATCTTTTGTTTTCTCTCATAAGCATTTAGTCATATATCAATTAAATTTACAAAAAGAAGCTCATTTGCCTCGGTTAGATGATATTTTTATTTATTGTGCTAAAAGCTTTAAATTTATGAATCTATTACACAAAAATATAGGTATCCAATACTCTCAAGTCTTCTTAGACTGTGAGTGGGAACGCTGGAAGAACGATAGTGTGGAACTCCCGCTTGATTCCCACCAACGATATGACCCTCATCCTCATTCTCATTCAGTCATTCCCCCTCTCCTTTTCATTCTCATATCTCATTAACATAAAGAACAAACAATTTTTTTTTTTTTATTAAAAGTAAAAATGGCTAAACAATTAGATCTACTATCGCTAAACAATTAGATCTACTATCCATAACAAACATAATCTAAAAATCTCAGCATATTATCCATGTAACGAAGTGTATAATTTATTTTTTATTTTAATATATGTATATATATATATATTTGGAAATAAAATCTTCACAAATCTATTTTAAAATTTCATTTAAATTTAAATAAATAAATTAGTCAAAACGAATTTAGAAGTGATAAGATGGAATTTAATATTTCTCTCCATAAATATATATATATATATATATATACTTATGAAACAACAACAAAATCCTTTCATCTAAAATTATTTAATTTACAAATTTTAAATATTTTATACAGATAATCAATCTTATATCTAAATAAACACGAGATGTTTGCACATCTCGGTGCCGTAAAAAATATATAGCATCGACAAATAATAACTTAACTAAAATTCATATTTAACAGACAAATAGTATGTAAATATTAATATGAGTTTCAATATTATAACCATAACTTTTTAAATAAAATTTAACAATACTTTAAAAAAAAAAATCATTCCGTGTTGTAGCACATGTATCATCTAGTATTATAAGTATTACTTAAGTTTGTAAACATTGATTTTGTTACATTGAATCTTTTATCTATTTGTTTCTACTACTTAAAATATCAACAAATCTTCTAATTTACATAAAGATTAATTTTCTGAATGTGAAAATTCCTTTTAATGAAATGAAACTAATAAAATTTATTAATTAAATGACAAAAATAAAACTGAAAAACGAAATCAACAAAAAACTGTAAATGAAACAGAAAAATAATAAACGAAATTAATAAATAAAAATTTAAAAATCTTTGAAAATTTTTTATAAATAAATGTAGTAGATTGTGTGTGTTTGTGCATTTGAATATTTAGCCCTTAAGTAATATAACTAAATGATAAGATTTTCAAATGTATGTATATTTTTTGTCATCTATTTCAAAGACTTTCTAATGGCATATAGATTCATAGTAAATATGTTTCTTTTATAAAAAAAATTCCCATTTTAATACATAGTAGATAAGTAAGATATGCTAAGAAACTCTATCATCAAAAAATGGAATCATCTTCGTTGCTTTTAGGTTGGTGCACTAAGAAGTGCAGTTTCTGGTGGATCTCCAACATCAAGAAAACTCCTTGACAATGGCTGCAAACAAAAAACAAAAAAAAACTGTAAGCACTAAGCAGTATCAACAGAAAATGGTTAAAGGTTGATGGTCGTAATACTTGCCTCATTGTAATTGGTTCCTGAGAGAAAGAAAGGTTCCTTCTCCCGAATCCCCCCATTCTCATGAACAATTCTTTCCAGATCCTGCAAACCATACGAGGAAACCAAATTGATAAGATTTCATATGCAGAGGTTGTTTGGAACATCCTTCATTCTAATTTGATCCCAACATCATAAAGATTTTAACCTTCTGAGTTAAGATTTCAAATTCGAGTAGCTCCTCTGTGATTTTCTCAAGGACACGGCGGTTTTTAAGGAGCATTCCCTTTGCCTTTTCGTACGCTAAGTCATAAATCTGTAGAGGAATAAGATGACATTGGAGAGGTCGTTTAGCCTTGGACAATGCTTGAAACAACCAAAAAGCGAAGCTGAAGATAGAAAATTGCAAACGCTAGAGAGGCACCACAGACATGGCAGATGTTAAGAACGTATGGGAAACTAGAGAGCAAAACAAACCTTTTCAACTTTACCCGCCATTTCATATTCGTGATTGTTCCCCATACTCAAAGCTGAAACCTGCTCAATCGAATTAAATAAACCAAACAGAAAAAAGGTATAAGGTCAGATCAGATGAGACATCACATGAATGGAAACTGTATGTAAGATCAAATCATCATGTTCAGTATTCAATATGTTGGTTCAGTGGTATCAGACATTTAATCTTGGAATGGAACCAATTTCAAATATAAGAAAGAAGGTTACCGCGTTAGTAGCATAGTAAACCGCAGGACTGTCATCGGGTCCCCAGCCATACTGAAGCACCATACGTGTTGCAATCTGTTGCAAGACACAAATAATAATCATAGGGAAACGAAACATTAAGTATGTAGACGACAGCATACTGCAAAAGAGTAGAAAGAGTTTACCTCCTGCGCTTTAGTTATTTCTGAAGAAGAAAGAAAATTTTCATCTCCGGGAGGAAGAAGCATTTGGGATGCAATATGAGATCCAAAGCAGAAAACAAGCTTCTTTTCAAGATATGATCTTGATTCCGTATTCCCAATCGCAGAGCCTCCACTTGTGACCTTGGTGATTTTTGTACACCCAATTCCTTCCCAGGAACTAGGCTCAAGCCAAAGATTTTCCACAACATCGAAGTTTGGTATTAGAAGTGCAATGAGAGCACGACCAGCCGCCCAAACAGCATGTGGGAACTTTGTCTCCCTCGTCCAGTCAACAGGAGGATTCAAAAGTTCTATTCCATTGCTTATTTGTCCATATGGTTCCATCAGATCAACCACATTCTCCAAATCTTCTTTGGTTAAGTTGAGTCCAAGATGATTCACAAGCATTTTGCCCATTGTCTTTGCAACTTTAGTTTTCCGCAGCCATAGGGGCACTATATGGCTAAACGTCTGTCAGAAAAGAAAAAGAAATCACCTGATGAAACCATACTTAGAAATGAACAAAAATGGGTTTGGCCATAGGCGAAGAAGATGACAAATTTCTTACCGCAAACCAGCTAACATAACTCAGAAGTTCGTCAGTGTCCAGAAATTTGTTTCTGAAGGCACTACTTTCGAGGGCCATTGGAACAAGTTTCAGTTCTATCGGTCGTAATAAAGTTGTCTTCTCCGAAACCTGTAACCATGAACTGGTAACTAACATAGTGGAACAGAACTACAGAGAGATATAGGAGAGAGCAAAAAAGAAGAAACACGACGTGATAAAGTACTCACAAGCAAAGTAGAAATGAACCATCAAAACTTTGAAGGTGCAAAAGAAAATAAACAGTAAGTAAAACATATATAATCGGTAGCACATATAAACAACTTTGCAAAGCTTAAGATTACCTTACGCCAATCCACTAGATCAACGAGTTCTCTGTCCATGGTTTCTTCTGCAGCGTTGTGTAAAATCCTCTCCCTTTCCGTTTCAGTTGGACTTTGAAGATGGAATACTCTATCCATACGACCTGGCCTTCTTAACGCCTCATCAATTTGCTTATGATTTCGTGTCGTCGCCATCAAAACTACGCCATCCTGTTTCTCAAAGCTGCATAAGTAGAAATTATAAATTGGAATGACATCAGAAAAGTCAACTGGAAAAAGGAGAAGCTACTGGACTTTCTACTGGACCAGTCCCTATTGCATTAAACGCGATACTTTGAGAAACCGCTATGAATGCTACAAATCTGGTCTTAATCTTTAATCAACATAGAAATTGGCTCTTACCCATCAAGTTCAACAAGAAGCTGATTAATGAACGATTCATGATCTTGCTGTTTTGTATGTACAAACTTCCCGCGTACACCAGCGAAGAGGTCAAAATCCTCCACAAAAATGATTACAGGTGCCTACTCATCACAGTAAAGATCAGAACATAAGATGACATCGAAACTATTGTTACATAAGATCGGAACCTGATTATCATGAGGACTCAAAATTTAATATCTATTAAAATGATGAATCAACAAAACAATCTGAGGCAAAGCAGCTAACCAAGTCTCTTGCAGTTTGAAAGAGTTCCCTGACATTCGCTGCACTTTGACCAACCCATAGTCCAGCTTCCAACTCTTGAGCTTCAACATTGACAACAGGCACTCTTGCTTCGGCTGCTATAGCGAGCGCCAGTGACGTCTTTCCCGTCCCTCTCTCACCCACAATAAGAACTCCCTGCAACGTGAATAAGCATGCTTACAATTGGAAACTGTCCCACAGGATAAGCACACAACCGTAAAGCAACATACCCGAGGTGCGCGGGCACCCATCTCCTGAAATGCCTTTGGATTCTGTAAAAATGCCACAACCTCGTTGATTTCTTCTCTCATAGACTCAATACTAGCAAAGTTTTTTAATGGGATTGGTGGATTTTTCACTCTCTTCATTCTGTCGAATGCAGTTTTAATGGGGTCGATTCCAGCCTTTCTCTTTTGTTTGATTCTCCTTTTTCTATAAGTAAAATATGATTTCTGCAAAACAAATAAAACCGATTTTTTAGTAATCAACTGTGAGTGTAAGAAACCTGAATGATCAACAAACATGAACGGTGCAATACTAACTAAAATACTACTGCTCGCAAAAAAATTGAGAGTGTTGGAAAGAGAAGCATAAGGAGAAAGAAAAGTTACATACCACTCTCCAGAATTTCCGCACGTTTGGATCTCGGCGGAAGGGTCCATAGCCAAGAAGTCTTGGAACCTTTCTTTTCAGAAAGCGGAAAACATGATACAAAACAAATCCGTATATATAACTTCGAATTAGAAACCAGAGGAACCACTGAAAATCTTCTGTATTGCGGGACCTGAAGTTCATTTCTGCTTCAGACTGCCATTGTAAGTACCATGTTGAGCCAACAGTCTGTTCTATTTCTTCCGGCCAAGCCATTCCCAGACGCAGCCTTAACTGTGTCAGAAAAAAGTCAGAAAACAAAAATTAGACACAGGGAAACAGGAGGAAAATATCCAGAGAGAGTAAAGTAATACCTGGTAAGGAATGATAAATTCGATAACTGGAAACACGATCGCCATCATAATGTCATCATTTATATTCCTTATTTTCTCTAATATAGTATCCTTCGCATTTGATACAAATTGATTCTTCCTCAATGCGTTAAAGACTCGAGAAACCACCCTTGTAACCAACAGAAACTGTTGTTGAAGACTTAGCTCTGAGATGGGTATCCACATCAGATGAACAGAAGTTGGGATTCCACAACCAAGCATTTTGAGATATAGAGCATCAAACCCTCCAAATTTCTCAAATATCATATCATATTCCTACAACCACAGACAATAGTTAAAAGCCTAAACTTAAAAATCCATCAAATAGATTAAGACTTCAACTGGTCAACCTTGATGTCAACGTAGTACTCCTTGTCATCTCCTTTTAATGCAACATACATTACAGCATAATCATGCCTAATCCTGGCACTGTCAAGCAGTTTCCTGGAAACTGCGTATGGAACAGCCATATGGTCCATCTCCCACCTATTTTTGTCTTCGTTATACCAAGTCTTTGAAACAACTCTATCTCGATCCAGGAGAACTTGTTCCTTCAGATTTAAAAAAAAATCATTAACTAATTGGTGAATGATCAATACATGTGCAAATAAGCTCTGCAAAAGACAGAGATATACATAAACTTTTCAACAAGGCTCCAATTAAAACTGTCTCATTTTAAGCATTACGGCTAGCATCTCAGTTATACGAAGATCAAACAGTGAAAAGATCCAATCAATGGTGAAAGCCAAAAAAAAAAAAAATGAGTGCTTCTTGCTTGCCCAAGTAATCTGATTTACTTTATAGCTCGAGATCAAGATAACACATGAACTTGCATATTCAATATATATATAAAAAAACTTCAGAATCTACAAAAACCGAGGCAATTCTTGAGGTTTCCATCACCAAAGAAAACAAATCTATAGGTTAGTCATGCTAACTCACAAGGCTAGGATCTAATATATCTACCATGAAAAGCATTGTTCCATCCTTCCCTGGAAATACATCCACCAATAATAAATACACCGCATATTTATGGGCTAGTACTTCATATCATAAGCCAAAAGTTACCTGTCTCTGCGCAATATATTGTTTACCAAAATCAACATCTTCCAAAAGTTTCTGTTTCAAATCGGCTTTTGCTTCTTCCTGCCACTTTTTCCAACCATGCCGTAGATGGAGCTGGATAGCTTTCGGAACAACCACCTCCTTCTCTCCAAACATCCATTTCACCTCAGCTTCAGGAAATCCCTTGACAGCTTCACCTTCTGGAGTCTTTTGAATAAAAACCTTTTCTTCACCAAACTTTTTCATACGTTTTCTGATACGATTCTGAAGATCTCTCTGTAGCTTTTTTGATTCCTCAAGGCGTTTTTTGATGCGAAGAGAAAAATCCACTGAGTTACGATCGAAAAAGGGATCAACCTCCTCTAGTTCCAAAACATTAGGTAGTATCATTTGTTCCAAGTGCTTTCTTTGGGCGTTAACTAATTCCTGCTTAATCTCAGACCTTGAGAGTTTCGTAATGGAGCTTTCAGGAACACTACAACCAGAAAATCAATTTATCTTGTAAGTGAAACATGAAACATTTATGTCAACAGGAAAAACAGAGAGCATTAACATGACAAAAAGATAAATAAAAGCCAACAAAAAGATACACTTAGACTAAGTGCAAGAGTACAAACAAGATAATTGGTAATCTTTAAAAGATACAACTTTTACCATCACCGCTAGAAGTGTACGCAATAAGATGAATGCAAATAGATGAGCTTATAACAATCATATGTTAAAATATCTTTCATTAAAGGGTAACCAAATCTCAGCTATAGGTAAAGATATTATCTCAGCTAAAATCATGGCTAGAGATATCACCTTTCAAAACTTTTTTGATTCATTTCTCGGTTGAAGCTCTTAACCAACTCTACACACTCTCTTTCGATGAAAATAAGCTCCCTAACCCCAAAACTCAATGTTGTTGTCTCTTTCTTTAAAATTGTATCGTCAATCTCATCTATTCTTTCCCATATCTTGTTGTACTCGGTCTCCATTATATCCACACTCTCTTCCAATTTCTCCACTTCCTCCCTAGCACCTTTTCTCAACAGTTTTTCACCCTCTTTCTTCAATCTTAGGGCCTCATCTACAGTTCCATCAGCTCGTTTCATTAACACATCTCTCTCCTTCCTCAACCGCCTCATATCACTATATAATTTACTCATTATCTCTTTCTGCAGTTTCTCATTCTCCACCTTTACTGCATCCAAAGCCGTTCCCACTTCGGCAGCATCTCCATTTTCCTTTCTAACCTTCTCAATAGTCTTCAGTAAAACCGAGACTGTCTCCAACAATCTCCGAGTATAGTCCGAGAACTTATGATCAACTGTTTTCAAAACCACCTCTTTTTCTCTCACTTTCTCTTTCTTTTTCTTCCAAATCACATCACTGACGAAAGGCACAGCTAAAGCTGGAGCTTGAAAAGAGCGAATTGGTGAAAACCCAATTGCAATATAAAACAAGGCGTAAACTAAAGGCTTTGACACAAACTGAAATACGCTCTCTCTCGTCTTTGCGTTATACTCAGACGATGGCACAAGCTCATTTCCCTCTCCACATAATCTCAATGATTCCGAAATAGCTTCATTCCCGTAATCAAATTGTTTCGACCTCAAAAAACTCCCATTTAAGCCGGAAAAACCAAAACAGCCTCTAATGGGCACAATTTTCCTAGATTTCTTGGATTCTCTAGACCCAAATTTTCGATTTTTGACCCAATATCTAGGCTTTAACGATACTGTACCTGGGCTTAGAGAAAGAGGAGACAACTGTGTGATAAAGGGAGAAGATATGGAAGAAGCGGAGATGAAATCCATCGCAGCACCAACGCCGAAGTGAAATTCAACACCATATCTTTGTGATAACCTCCATTGCAGCTACTTAATATTGCTATATGATTGAATTTTTCGCCGGCAAGTCGCCGGGTTTTAAACTGCAGCTAACGACGGAAGTGAAAGCACTACAGCGCAGTGTCGAGAGGTTTATCAGAAGAAAGAGATAGAGAGAGTAGAGAACGGTTTAAGTTTTCAATATACACACACTATTTAACCGAATTACTAATAACAGATTTCGTCCCATACTAAACCGGAACGGTTTATACCAATTGCGTAAAGAACACAAAGATACGAGAAGAGAGCAATACAACAAATACATCAGTCATATTGCTCAAATTACAAACACCAAGATCAAACCCTAAACTAGTATACCGTAAATACATATTAGTCACAACACTTGGCAGAGATTGACACTGACCAAATCCCTCTGACCCAACAAGAAACTTCATCTTCCATTAACCTTCTTGTTCAGGCAGAGGGTTTTCTTCTTTCAACACATCTCATCTCCTTCCCAGTTATCCTTCTCCTTTGGCCCCGTAGGACCTTCTTCTCCATAAAGAGCAATGGGAAACAAATCAACAATGTTCTCAATAGAGAACCTAACAACCAAAGGAAGAAGATTCATAATCTTATTGATCTCAGACCCTGAATCATAGGCAATGCTCGGACCCCATTCTCTCATATACTGTAACCAGCACGGCTCGATCACAGCTCCTTTACCTAAATACTCAGCTGCTACAATCACATACCTTTGGCTAGAATCCAAAATGTACTTACTTTTCGCAACGTCATTTCTCACTCCAATCCCGAGCTTTGACGAGCCTTGGAGATACATTCCTGGATGAGGGAAACTCGCATGTCCGTGTTTAGATGAGTACACAGCCGGTTTGTTATCTTTCACAAACTCAATATTTGATGCATCAACCCAACCACCACCACTATGCTGAGAGAAGAACATTTGCCAAAGCTCACCAGAGAAGTTGCATATGCGGAAAGTGAAATGTTCCCAATCACCGACGTGTTCTCCTATGCGGGTCATAGGTAACGTGAATATCCCGATTTTGAGCGTGGCCGGGCCATTAAAGGGGCAGAAAACCCACATCACGATGTCCGTGAAGGTTCCACCAAGTGCTGGTTTCACATGAACGTAAAGCTCGGAGCTTTCAAGGTTTCCTTTCTTGAGATTAGTCTTTGCTTCTTCGTCTTCGGGAAGATCTATCCAGAATTCCATATCATTGCATCCTCCAGCAGGCAAGTTCGAGCCTGTGGAGTTAATCGGTTCACCTTGTGATTTCCCTAACCGGTACAACAAAGCTCCGGCTTTAAAGAACCATTGTACGGATGAAGGCATGTAAGCCTCTTCGGGGTGGAAGTAGACTGTTGGTCCGTAGTGTTCGATAATCGCATGGACCTGGTCAAGATTCGGCATCGCGTGTAAAGTCGGATCAAGATTCTTTAAGCATCCAATATCAGGGACCGTCCTATTAGAAGACAGATCATAAGTGCAGCAAAAGAATGACCCAACAGCTACACCTTGTGACAGCATTCCTCTCTCGCAAGGTCGGGTGCTCCATACACTAAAAGAAGAACCAGAGCGGTTCACCTTCTTCGAAGAACCCACCTTAAGTATCATCTCAGAGGTTTCACAACTCTCTGTAAGATCCTCTCTCACACATCTGACCTCCTCTGTCTCAGGTTCCCCTGGTTGATGGGTTACAATGACTCCCATTGCTCTGTAACCAACCGGAGGAATAGGTAGCCAGAAATAGCCACCGCCATTTTTCTCTAAATCAGCACTCCAAACTAAAGAATAATTCACAGGCTTTTTCAGGGGCGGGAGATCATCAGCATTGATGGATTTGCTAGCACGAGCTGCAAGTACATAACCTCTCAAGGGCTGATCGGTTGGCTGGCAATAGTGACCAAGGCAATGGAAACCTTCTGGAATTTCCTCGGCTCTGTAAAATGTTGCACGTTTTGATTTTTCGTGCGATGAATCAGAGCTCCAAACTCTATGGAACTTAGTGATTTTCACCACTTCAATTTCTCCTAGGTTTATAAATCCCGTGGCAAAACCATTACCTGCAAAGAGAATTTGACAATAAGAGAAAAGTACATCACTTTCGGCAACAAAGAACTAACAACACTTATAGATAGAACAATTAATTGATTGAGACAGTAGAAAGAGAAGGCGCTTAGCTTGATCTTGTAATGGACTTCAAAGCATTCTTTAACATAATACCCAAAAGTATCAACCAAAGATTTAGTTCCATCAAACATAACTTATTTTATCCCTTATAAGCGATAGTTGGGACATAACTCTTGAAGAAACAAAACTGGATAAACTCTATTAAATGACATGGTACCATATTCCAAACATCAAAAGATAGAGCTTAATTATATGATCAGATACATTATCATTGCTCACATTATCGACCAAATAAAAGTAAAGAATAGTAATCATATATAATGTTATTTAAAAGTTTCGTGAGAATATTTTAAACTTGAAATCAAAATCTTGTATCAGAGTCAAACAAAGAAGAATGATAAAGACAACGGGAACCTATGCAGAATATTCCAAAGCATCTTCTCAGTCTACAATTTCAATAAATCAGAATATAATTCTCTTCTCCAAAAAAAATTATATAAAATTAAGCCACAAAACTCGATAAGATTAAGTCATTAACCAAGGACGAATCGATGAGTAATTAACCTTATCTTATATACGCATGAAAGTTAAACATGGATATTATAATTAATCAAACTCAACTAGCTGAAAATCTTTTTGTTATATACCTTGATTTTTTTCTCCTTACATTAATCCAATGTTTCAAATTGTTCTTCATAATCTTTGTTTTGGGCAATTCTTGACACACTTATAACAATAAGACGAAAAATTCCTTAAATGAGAAAATCTTGCAACTTCAATTTCATAATTATCAATATTGCAATTTCCAGTAAAAGAAAGTTTTGGTACCTTGTGGCCAACTAGGAAGAGGAGACGGAAGCGAGAAGGGCTTTGGCTCGGCCGTTTCCGAATCCAACTCGGAGATTCCTCTGCCCCAGTAAAAACAATCACACCCAAACATCTTGTATAAATTCAAGATATTTCTCCAGAATCTGGAAAAATTAAGAGAGACCACCAAAACCCACAACTTGATTTCGAGTGGATGAGCTTCAGATTCTCCGGTTATATAGAAATAAAGGATAAAACAGCCGATTGTTTCTCCGGGAACTGGGAAAATCACCGTTTCCTATGCGTCTCTCTCTCTATCTCTGTGCCCCTCTCTCTATACCTCAATTTGAGAAAAATTTGAAGAGAGACGCAACATTAAGCAGAGAGCTTATGACTGGCGAAGAAAGAGAGAGAGAGGCGTTGAAGTTGTAATTGCGTAAGAAAGAGGAGAAGGTTGATGTTGATGATGAAGTTATGGTGTGTTTGATGCGTTTCTCTAAAAGCTCTCATTTTTTCCCGATCTTTTAAAAACATTTCATAATAACCCCATTATTATACAAACGTTCAGATTAGTCCCTTACCAGTTACCAGAAAGAAATGTAACTGAATGAAAGTTTATTCATACGTTTTCACCTCAAAACTTACAAACTTGCACAGTTTAACCCATCAAACGTTTACACATGCAAAAACAAAATATAAAACACTTTTTCCTCGTTAAGTTGCAGAATGACTAAACGTTTCGTCTACAGCACTAAGATTTACTACTTTATTCTTGTTATATCTCTTCTTTGTGCTGTCTCCTTCTCCGCCGCTTCCACCGCCACAAGTAATCGAAATCTCACAACCAAACACGTTTCCGAAACATGAAAACAACCCTTTCTTACCCTCTCCTCCACCGTTCCTCCGCCGTTGTTGTTTCTCCTTTCTTCTCCTTCTCCTACTTCGTCTCCTTCCTGCTCCTCCTTTCCCGCTAGAATCATCGCTTGATCCAGCCGCTTCAACCGCTCCAACCGCACCTTTTTTCTCCGCTCTCCACCGCTCAACTCTATGCTCAATTCCCTCTGTTTTCCCTTCAAGAATCGAACTTGCGTCTTCTTTATTACTATTCGTCGCAACCGCTGTTTTCTGCCTATTGTAAAGCCCTTGCGCAATCGCAGCTGCAACCACAGACGCTGATGGTCCTATATCAGAGCTACAAAGCGAACCATTCACCATACTATCCGCACCAACAACAATACCACCACCACCACCACCTCCTCCTCCTCCTCCACCGCCGGTAACAACACCTGTTTTAACTCCATAATCATTCGTAGACGTCGTTAAATCTGTTTGATCGCTATTCGTACGGCGATGGATCATCCTTGAAGCCTCTTGATCTCTTTTACTACTATTCTTTTCTCCTCTTCGACTTCCATCAAAAACTTCAATAGATAACGGCATACTCCGTTGACCACCGTCAAGAAGCGCAACGCCGAGCCGTAAAAACCCTTGAAGCCTACCAGAAGGACGACGAATCTGAAGGGTCACAAGCCTCATATTGTTATTCCCACCACCACCATCGTCACCGTCACCAAAACCAGACCAAGGAGCAAAAAGATCGCTAAGAAGAACATTCACAGTACCAACAAGCGCATCTTTAGCCCAAGCCGCTGCGTAAATCTCAATCACAATCGCTGATGCGTCAACGTCAAGGATCTTGTCGTTAACACGAAACACGAACTTCTCATTCCAAATAGGATTAGCTCTATTGGATTGATCAACACGCGTCGTGAGTTTTCTCATAGGATCGGTGTTGATCCAAGCGACGGAATACGTTTTCATGTTTCTTGAAACGGGGGCTAAATCTTGAGCTGAGATTAAATTGATCTCAAGCACCGGACATGCGAATTTGAGCCGACCCATTTTTTTTTTCTGTTTTCGAAAATCTAAAATGGATTCGTTTAATCTTTCGCAAGAAGCGGGAGATTAAAGAAAGTTAAAAAAATACTAACCTTCTTTAATCACTCGTCTCCGTGAGAATGATTATACGATCAGTTTAGGATCGATGAGATTGAGAAGGAGAATAAAAGGAGAGGTGGTTAAGAGGGAGCGTAAGATGAGGAAGAAGCTTGTGGTTTTTAGACATAATAAGAACTAAGACCGTTGGTTATTTACTGCCATTCAACGGAAACTGGTTATAAAAGTTGGAGACTTTAAGGGGGTGACAGACATTAACAATTCTTTGACTCTTTGGTCTGTGTTGATCTAGAGATTTGTTTTTAAGAACTTTTACTTGTATTGGTGTAAAACAAAAACAAAAAACAAAAAAGATCTAGTCAAAGATAATGAAACTCTGTTCTGTCATTAACGAATTAACGATTTTACGAGAAGAATAGGGGAATTTCTTTTTCTTCTAGCTCTTTGAATTTTCTTTTGTAATTTTAGATTTGTCTTTTTAAATATATAAAATTCAGTTTTTTTTCTTTGGTATATATCTTTGCTTAGCTCTTTAATTAGTTTTTGGGCTCGAATTTCGCGTTAGCTAGAGTCGTTGTAAAGTGTAAACTTAGATCAATGGAATTCTAGTTCCAGATTCATTTTTCCTATTCTTTAATTAGTGCTATTGAGTACCGGCCGGTCGAGTCACTAACGTGAGAGAATAGAGACCCTCATGCTCTCCTTTTTTTGACAAGGCAACCAAGACATACAAATACAACTCGAAATAAAATTAAAGACAAATATTTAAAATTTGATTGGTCTTCCTCTAACTCCGACTATTTCGCTCTTCCACAACAAAATAATAATAATATTCACAGACAGGCGAATAGGGTTGTTTAGAAAAATGAGAGGGTTGTTCGGATATCTAAAGAGCCGGTGGATATCTGAAAATTAGAAGGTTGATATTGATCGGATAAGTTAAAATAAGATACTCGATATAGAGGCTATTTGGCTAACTTTTTAAATATAAGATTATGAATTATATGTATTAGGTAAGTTTTTGATAATTTGTTAGGTAAGTTTAGTTGAGCGGAATATTTTTTTTGTTACTGGTGTCTAAGACAGTAATTAAGACTTCATGAAAAAGGTTTTACTTGCAAGTGCAAGTTACATACATTTACGTACATTCTTTCTTCTCTTATTGCTCTCTCTCTTACTTTGTTTTAAACCGAATAATAGAAAGAAAACAAATTGGATAAGGGATTTAGGCTAGAATTTAGTCCATTACCGTAGTAAACACACCCTCGAGATCTCCACTCGTAGCCGAATATCATTTTTTGGATCAGCCAATTCCACAAATTGTTAATAGTATTACTGTTTCACAATGCATAAATCATAATGAAAATTGTTAACAACCCGAGTCAAAGTTTTCATTAGACCTAACGGCTAGGATCATACCAGCAAGAAGAAAATATCAAGAAATCATTGGGTGTCCTTAGCACGTGCGCTTGACCTCATTAGTCGCAACCAAAATATAAACATACGTAGACAAGTAGACATACGTAGACAAAATCTAATCTACCACAACTTCCATCTCCTTTCATTAATATATATTAATGAATTAATAATCTTTCTCTCTTCCCTGTAGATTTGTCTCAAACATGGTTGTCCACTTGATCTCTCTCCTCACACAATCCCTAGCACTAATCTTTCTCGCTCTTCCCTCTCTCATCAACACTTCCCAATCGGATTACGATACTCTAGTTTTCAAACAATGCGATTCATTGGACCCAAACATCCTTCAAAAAACAACAACGAAATATCCAAAATACTCGAATCAGAATCTCTTTCTTCGTGCAGAAGCTCTTTCTTCTTTCTTACGCAAACTCGAATCCGAATCCTCTCGATCTAAGTTCTTTAAGACTCTAGTTGGTAACGAAGAACACGCCGTCTCTGGATGGTTTCAATGCAGAGAAGATTATCCGAGTGAGATATGCCACAGATGTGTTAGTGATCTTCGTGAGATTTCGTCTAGATTGTGTGGAAATGCCACGTCAGCTCGTGTTCATCTCCTAGGATGTCACTTGATATACGAATTCGAACGTGTTGATACCCCTACTGCTCGTAAGTATATATATTGATGTAGCTCGTAAATAATTTTTTTATTTGTGTCCAACACGACTCTCTTCGTGTTGTCGTTTTCAGAAGAAGCTAGTAATCATCACAACCACAAGTTATTCGAAATCCCGGAACATGGTCTTATCCACAAGGTATGCGATGGAGCTACGGCGGAGACGTTCGCCGGATTCGAAGAGATGAGGACAGAGGCACTCACTGCAGCTGAAACAGGAGTCGTTGACGGGCACGGATTCTATGAAGATAGCTACAGGCTCCTCCACGTTGTGGCTCAATGTGATGGCCACGTTGAAGCTTGCGATTGCGGTGAGTGCGTCAGTGCCGCCGCTGCTGCAGCGGTAGAAGAGTGTCGGTGGTCCATAGCCGGTCAAATATACTTAGAAGGGTGCTACGTCGGGTATACATACTACCCGCATGATTCATACCACGGTACGTACGTACGATTAAACCAAACTGATCCAAAACAAATATCAGTTGATGATGTACTTGAGTTGCCATTTTTTTTTTCTTTTGGTAGAAGAAGGTTCAAAATCAAACACGGGGAAGTCGTTGGCGATAGTTGTAGGAGGAGTAGCGGCATTGGTCCTTGTTGCTATCTTTTTCATGTTCCTCAAGAATTTGCGTAAGAAAGGAGATGGTACGTTATTATTATTATTGATATCGTTTTGTTCATTTTTCATTTGAAAAATAATATAATAATAATAATAATAATAATAATTAACACAACCGAAAATATTAGAAGTTTAATTATATATATATATATATATATATATATATATATATATATATATCCCACATTCATCAATTTCTTAAACAAAAAATAAATATATAGTTGGATGGGGAAATTTAATTAATTAAATACATTTACGAGTTGACTAGTTAATTAAATTTTAAGGAAATATTCAAAAATTTTATTCTATTGCAGATTGTTGAAGAGAAGGTCTACATCGGAGAGAAGTTGTAAAAATAATTTTGTTCTTTTGTATATGTTTATGCCAACCAAGGAAAGTCTCGTTCTTATGATTTTCTTTAAAACGAAAGTAATCAAGTTCGATTGGGAAAATAAAAAGTGATAGGATATAATCATGTAAACGTTTGCGAAATGAGCTTCATGACTTGCCTTTCTTTTTTGAATTAGCAAGCCTTTCTTCTACAAATGTTAATAGCCGAAAATCTTCATCATATTCATCTTCAGATCTGATAGTGGATCGGAAATTTTATCATCGTCCCATACGTCATCGCTGCTATCATCATCCTCGCTTTGATTATCCCCACGAGCATCATTCCCAAATTCTTCTTTAAACCCATGGTCGATTTGTACTTATACAAATTGGCTCTCTCTTAGCTGCTGGTCAGACTCCTCATCCAGTTCCTCGGCGCACTATAACCACAGTCGTCTTCGACGACAATGACCGGACAATCATCTTCATCGACTCGTTCATATTCGTAATCTACATTAAGACCAGTTTCTTTTTGACACACAAACGATTTCTTACGTCGCCCAGGAATCTTGGGTCTTTGCAGCATGGTTGGATTTGATTTTGATTTGAGAGTTTCTGGATTTGGGAATTTCGATTTGAGAATTTCTGGATTTGAGAGTTTTTGTTTTTTTGATGGAGAAGAAAGATAAAAAAAAAAAAACAAAAAAAAAAACAGAACACGCAAAACACTTAAACAATTAACGCTTTACCTATTACAGTTAATGTTGACTAGTCCGGGAATAATTTTGCTTGCTCAACTACGAGTTCAGAAATAAAATTGCAAACTAATAACATCAAAAATAAATTTGTGTTATAAAACATCTTGTGAACTCATTAACCGGCCCCATTAGGCCCATTAGGGTTTTATCTTTCCCTTGTATCCCGAGACTCATATATATATATTCCCTTATCTCATTAATAAGTTGGATCAATTTACAACACGTTATCAGCACGAGTTGCTCCCTAAAACCCTAAAAAACACAAAACGCGGTTACTGTTCATCCCGCGTTACTGTTCATCCGGCGTTACTGTTCATCCGGCGTTACTGTTCAAAACCGAGGTCTTTAGCTCCCGGTTCTAGTCCGTACAACTCCTTAAGGTGAAAGGTAAATCCGAAACCCTAAAAAGCTAAGAACCAACCATCGAATTCGGACTAGAGAAAGTGTAACCATTAAAACGAATCTTGATTGATTAAGCGATTGTTATTGCTTGTGTGATCTGATTGCTTGACTCGTTTAAGTTGCTAGAAAAGTTATTATTGCTTAAACCAAAGTCGCAAATTCGAAAACACTTAGCCATGGCCGAAAATTTAAAAAAAAAAAAAAAAAAAAAAAAAACCTAAAACCTAAATCGGATCAAATCCGAAATCCCTAAAGTATAATCCGATTGATTGAGGTTGTCTAGGTTGTTTTAAATTGATTGTTTCTATGATTGGTTACATGCTAAAATTGCCAGAAATCAAAACCTAAAATCGCATGAACCCTAGAAACCTAGAAAAGTAAGAATCCTATTGTAAATAGGAAAATCCTAAAAACCCTAAATCCTATTCTAAATAGGAAAAGTTTAATCATAATCAATAAAAGGAAAACCTAAATAAAAAGAGGAAATCTTATAATCATAATCAATAAAAGGAAAACCTAAATTATCAAATCCTAAATCCTAATTAAATTGAGGCACTCAATGTCTCAGGAGATAACTATCTCCAGTGGACCCTTGACACTAAAATTTTCCTCAACTCCAAAGGCCTAGGTGAATGCATCATCGATGGTAACACCGCATCTCTCAAAGATCGGTTCCAGGCGATATTTCATATCCGCCATCACCTGGCCGAGAGCCTCAAAAATCAATATCTCACGATTGAGAATCCACTCGACCTTTGGGTGGCACTGAAAAGAGGTATGACCATCAGAAAACGGTCCTATTGCCCCAAGCCAAGTTCGAGTGGAAGAACCTACGGTTCCAAGATTTCAAATCCGTTGACGCCTACAACTCCGAGTTATTTCGGATCGTTTCAATCATGAAACTATGTGGCGATGAAGTGTCTGACAATGAGCTGCTGGAAAAGACATTGTCAACATTTCATACTCAGAATATTGTGCTTCAGCAACAATACCGCGCGATGAAATACGCGACATATGAGGATTTGATCTCTTGCTTACTCCTAGCAGAGAAAAATAATGAGTTGTTGATGAGGAACAGTGCTCAAAGGCCCCCGGGATCAGCCCCACTACCAGAGGCCCATCAAATCGAAGGAGCCAAGAGAGAATCCAACTACGTCCAGCGTGACAGATCCTCTGATCGTGGCCGTGGACGTGGCAATGGACGTGGGAAGCGTGGCAATGGATGTGGAAATTCGAACATAGGCAACCGACCTAACCTCAGTTACGATCGCGGTAAAGGTCGTGGAATCTCCAAACCGACCCATTCAGCCAACTCGACCAATCCATCCCCTTGCCACCGATGCGGGATGTCAAATCATTGGTCCAAAAACTGTCGCACTCCCAAGTTCCTTTGTGATCTCTATCAGAAGCACGGGAAAACTCATCCTGAAGCTAATCTGGTTAACCAAGATTATGAAGGTGACTTCAAAGATGACAAGGCTGATCACATGGATTACCAGACCTCAGACCTTCTTTCGATATTTAGATATTTGCTTTATATTGACAATATTTATTTGGGCTTTGTTTGATTTTGATTTGTGTTCTTCAGAACTTATTATTTTTTTTTATGCACACATTATTTTATGCAATGGTTTATTTAATTACTTATTTAAATCGTACCTCTTGTCTATTAAAGTTATGAACGAGCTCAAACACATCATTGTGGTGGACAGTGGATCCAGCCATACCATACTAAAAGACAAGAGATTCTTCATAAATCTCATAATAAAAACCGCAAACATTAGCACAATAGCGGGTACCTCGAGCCTCATAGAAGGCCACGGCCAAGCCCATGTGTTGTTATCAAACGGCACACATCTAGAAATACTAGATGCACTATACTCACCCAGTTCAAAGAGAAATCTATTGAGCTTCAAAGATATAAGACAAAATGGTTTCCACATCGAAACCCAGGGTGAAGGGAACAAAGAATCCCTACTGATTACTAAGATCTCACACGGCCATAAACAAGTCCTTGAGACTATACCCGCACTATCTACTGGCCTTTACTATGCTAAGGTCAGTATGATTGAGGCTAATGTTGCTATTAAAGCACGATTCAAAGATCACACTATTTGGCACGACCGGCTTGGTCATCCCGGTACGAATATGATGCGTAAATTGATTCAAAGTTCTAAAGGGCACACCCTTAAAGAAAACTGATTTTTCCCTCAGCACCTCACGTGCACAGCTTGTTCACAAGGGAAGTTGATCGCTCGGCCTTCACCAGTTAAAGTGTCTAAAGAGACCTTGAATTTTCTGGAACGAATACAAGGAGACATATGTGGTCCGATCCACCCACCTTGTGGGACATTTCGGTATTTCATGGTTCTAATTGATGCATCGACCCGCTGGTCGCATGTTTGTCTATTGTCTTCTCGAAACCAAGCATTTGCTAGGTTATTGGCCCAAATCATCAGATTGCGAGCCCATTTTCCAGATTTCCCACTTAAGACTATACGTCTTGATAATGCTGGTGAATTCACTTTCCAAGCGTTTAATGAGTATTGTATGGCCATGGGGGTAAGGGTTGAACATCTCGTGGCACATGTCCATACACAGAATGGATTGGCTGAATCATTCATTAAACGAATTCAATGGATTGCTCGACCATTACTCATGAGGTCGCAACTCCTGGTCTCAGCTTGGGGACATGCAGTCTTACATGCTGCTGAACTAATACGCATTCGGCCATCTAGTGAGCATAGATATTCACCATCCCAATTGCTAACGGGTCATGAGCCAGACATCTCCCATATTAAGACATTTGGGTGTTCAGTCTATGTACCCATTGCACCACCACAGAGAACTAAAATGGGACCTCGAGGAGGATGGGAATATATGTTGGTTTTGATTCTCCCACCATTATCAAATATCTTGAGCCGACAACAGGAGACCTATTTAAGGCCAGTTATGCGGATTGCCAATTTGGTGAATCGGTATATCCTGTCTTAGGTGGAGAGACACACAAGTCGGTAAAGGAAATTTCATGGAATCAAACATCCTTACAATGGCAAGATCCTCGGACTCTAGAATGTGATTCAGAGGTCCAAAAGATTATACACTTACAAAAGCTAGCTAATCAATCGCGATTCCTTTCTGACCCGAACGAGTAACCAAATCGTACATACCACCAGTAATGCACCAGTACGAATAGATGTCCAAAAAAGACAGACTCAAGTTGCTACAGAGTCTGCATCACGTAATAAACGTGGCAGACCATTAGGTTCCAAAGATAAGAATCCCCGGAAACCAAAGAGAAGTGCAACGGTTGAAACCAGGATTCCTGAAATAACAGACATAGCCGCGGCTGAGATTTACTCTAGTGAACCGATACAAGAGGTTTGGGACGCCAAATCTCAAGGTTCCGAAGGGATCAATAATAATGAAATCTCTATCAATTATAGCATGTCTGGAACTCAATGGAACAGAAAAGATGTCGACATAGATGTAATCTTTGCATACAAGGTAGCACTTGAGGTTGCGCACACGCAAGAGGATCTAGAACCCACGTCTATAATTGAGTGCACTCGTAGATCAAACTAGCTAAAATGGAAAGAAGCCATAAACGTGGAGTTAAACAGTCTAAAGAAAAAGAATGTGTTTGGTCCGATCATAAGGACACCATTCGATACTAAACCAGTGGGCCACAAATGGGTATTTGTGCGTAAAAGAAACGAACTCGGTGAAATCGTTAGATACAAGGCACAGCTTGTAGCACAAGGATTCTCACAGAGACCCAGAATCGATTATGAAGAGACTTATTCTCCTGTGGTGGATGCAACTACTTTTCGATTCCTCATAAGTCTGGCCATAAAAGAAAACCGCCTATCTCTATGGACCACTGGACAATGAAATCTATATGAGATTACCAGATGGCATCGAGCTTAAAGATAAGCATGCATCTCGAGATCAACACTGCATTAGGCTGAACAAATCCTTATATGGACTGAAACAAAGCGGACGTATGTGGTATAACCGGTTAAGTGAATATCTCATCAGAGAAGACTACAAAAACGATCCGATCAGTCCATGCATCTTTATCAAGAAATACGAAAACAAAGGATTTGTGATCATAGCAGTATACGTGGATGATTTAAACATCCTCGGAACATCTAGTGAAATCGCCCAAACAGTAGAATGCTTAAAAGAAGAATTTGAAATGAAAGACCTGGGCAAAACTAAATTCTGTTTGGGGCTACAACTTGAGTACATCAAAGATGGAATCCTTGTGCATCAATCAGCATACATTGAAAAGGTACTCAAGAGATTCAATATGGACCAGGCCCACCCATTGACCAGCCCAATGGTTGTGAGGAGCCTCGGATTGGACAGTGATCCATTCGGTCCAAAGAAGGACGATGAAGAAGTTCTCGGTCCTGAAATGCCATACCTCAGTGCCATAGGAGCATTAATGTACTTGGCTAGTCACACTAGACCAGACATTTGTTTTGCCGTGAGTCTCCTAGCTCGCTTTAGCTCATGTCCAACTAAAAGGCACTGGAACGGTATTAAACACATCCTAAGGTACCTACAAGGACTAAGGACTTAGGATTGTTTTACACTAACCAACACAAGGATGGGCTAGTTGGTTTTGCTGATGCAGATATCTATCGGATCCGCACTGTGCCAGGTCTCAGACTGGTTATGTTTTCACGCATGGAGGAACAGCTATCTCATGGAGATCTATGAAGCGAGACAATCGTTGCCACCTCATCTAACCATGCGGAAATCTTGGCCATTCACGAAGCTAGTAGAGAGTGTGTGCGGTTGCGGTCCATGACTCAGCACATCCGATCAAATTGTGGTATGAACGAAGATAAGGAGCCAACGGTTATGTTTGAAGACAACGCGGCTTGCATTGCTCACTCGAGGACGGTTATATCGAAAGGGGATCGGACGACGAAGCATATTCTGCCCAAATTCTTTTTCACTCATGAATTACAGAAGGATGGTCAGGTCAAAGTTCAGCAGGTCCGATCAAGTGAGAATTCAGCCGACCTATTCACCAAATCATTGCCGACTTCAACACTCCGGAAGCTCATTTATCAGATTGGGATGCGTAGACTTAAGGATCTACAGTGATGCTCAAATCAGGGGGAGTAATGCGTGTTGTACTCTTTTTCCTTCACCATGGTTTTTCCCACTGGGTTTTCCTGGTAAGGTTTTAATGAGACAACATTCTCCAGCGCATTATAGAGATCCCGGTTGAGTATCAGGCACGGTTATTTCGTCCAAGGGGGAGTGTTATAAAACATCTTGTGGACTCATTAACCGGCCCCATTAGGCCCATTAGGGTTTTATTTTTCTCTTGTATCCCGAGACTCATATATATATATTCTCTTATCTCATTAATAAGTTGGATCAGTTTACAACAATTTGCGTTTTTTTATAATTGAGAAATATTTGATCATTTTCCCATCGGTAACCGCCAAAACTGTTTATCACGTTGTAGCCCATAACTTTTATTTAATTATTATATGAGTTTAGTCAATGGGCCTATTTAATGGACCTAGACAAAAATAAAATAGACACTAGTATATCTCTCTTATTCTTCAAATCTGGAAAAAAATCTGCCAACAAAGAAACAAAAGGAAGAACGGATTAAATGGATCTTATTTAGGGATTTTATTAACTCTATATTCTTAAATCTCTCTCACAAAAAAAGTTCCAACTCTTTGTATTTGCATGCAATCTGCCAATCATTCGCCGTCTTCCACAAATTCTGTTTAGCCGGCGGCTCAATTCGAGAAGCTTCCAATTTCGTATAGTCTCTCCGTACAAACCACACTGAGGTTTTTTTTTTATGTGTTTCGTTTTCTCTTCGCTTTTATCATCACTCGTCTTATCGTGTTGTTCAATGTGGTTTCTTACTCCGCGAATTTGGATTTTTAGATATCTCAGAATCTGTTTTTGGTTTCGAGTTATGGTGAGTTTGGGAACTGTTTAGGCTTGAAAACTTTTCTCCTTGTTGATTTGATGATTCTGAATTCGCCGTTTTTTTATTTGCTTCGAATTGGCATAACTAGTTTTTTTTGGGTTTTTTATTGGTGAGATTTTGCTTGATTGCTGATTGCTGATTGCAGATAAGGTATGGGTTTATTCGAAATTTGCAGTCAAGATTCAGTTCTTCAAGGATAGCTGCGATAGCAATATCAAATCAAAGCATAAATCAGTTTCCGTTGTCTTAGAGCTGCTGCATTGATGTGTCTTAATTTGGTGCTTGGCATTTTCATCCCCCATTCACACGAACAGATTCATCATCTAATAACTTTTTTGATGCTTACTGTTTAATTGATTGATTTATAGGAAGAGGGGGAACCTCTGGTAACAAGTTCAGGATGTGCAATTTGATCCACTGATCGCCACGTCTCGAATCCAACTAATTTATTTATTTTAGGTGGCCTCCTCAAGCCCGGTGGGACTCCAAACTGAAATGGAAGATGATTACTCGGCGGCTGCGACTACCATTGTATTCGACCGTTCGATACCGCTGCTCCGTGGACCAGTACCCTCCGGTGGTTCTTATGTTCTAGCTTTCCGAACCCTGGATTCATGGTCAGCCGCTTTCAAGCGTTGCGAAACCCTAATCAAGGAGCAGTGCGAGGAAGGTGCTAGAATTGGGTGCGCCGTCTCTGCCTCCAAGAACTGTAAGCCGCCGTGGTGGCGTGGCTCTGGTGACATGAGGCAGCGAGAGAAGTGCGAAGAGCGGGAATTTGAGGGATGTGTGGCTCCCGCCATGGGCAAGTGTGCGAGCTTCGCCAAAGACAAGTGTTCTGGAGCGTTTTTAGAGGCGCGAATCGCGAGTGAGGTTGAGGGATTGGTTTGGCTAGCGTCAATGCCGGAGGAAAGCACGTGGCGGGATCTCATGGGGCTGGGTTCGCTGGTTCAGACCAAGTGCTGCAGAGCCAGGGATCTTCTAAACCATAAACCAAACTCTTAATCCCTTTTCCTTATTTTTGGTTAGTTTGTTTAAATTTCATAAGATGAAGGTCAAACAGACAAACTAGAGATTAAAGACAATATCTTTTAACTGTTTTATTACTTTCAAATTGCAAGCAAGAACGCATGTGTCAAATATTAAATGGCCATTTTTTAGAAAAAAATGTTTAAATTATTATTGAACTATCTACCTTTTTCTCAATTGAAAGACTTAACATAAAAACTTAAAAGAAGAGCTTTATATTATTGCAAAAATTCACAAGAACATCAAAAAAAAATTTAAAATGTTTTTTTGTCATAAGTTAGAAGAACGTGGTTTTTGATAATAACTTTAAAACTATTTGGCAGCAAATTGATTTTCTTGCCACGGTACTACCCGCATGAAGTTCCCGATGATTCATACCACGGTACGTACGATTAAACCAAACTGAACCAAAACAAATATCAGTTAATGATGTACTTGAGTTGCCATTTTTTTCTTTTTCTTTTGGTAGAAGAAGGTTCAAAAGTAAACACGGGGAAGTCGTTGGCGATAGTCGTAGGAGGAGTAGCGGCATTGGTCCTTGTTGCTATCTTTTTCATGTTCCTCAAGAGTTTGCGTAAGAAAGGAGATGGTACGTTATTATTATTTTTGATATTGTTTTGTTCATTTTTCATTTGAAAAAATAATAATACTAATTAATACAACCGAAAATATTAGTAGTTTAATTATATATATATATATATATATCCCACGTTCATCAATTTCTTAAACAAAATAAATATATAGTTGGATGGGGAAATTTAATTAATTAAATACATTTACTAGTTGACTAGTTAATTAAATTTTAAGGTAATATTCAAAACTTTTTATTCTGTTGCAGATTGTTGAAGAGAAGGTCTACATCGGAGAGAAGTTGTAAAAATAATTTTGTTCCTTTGTATATGTTATGCCAACCAAAGAAAGTCTCGTTCTTATGATTTTCTTTACAACGAAAGTAATCAAACTCGATAGGGATATAATCATGTAAATGTTTGTACTAAATTAATATTTCATAAAAGTTATTAGCCACCTTAATTAATTAACAATTCATGTGCTTTGAGAGTACCTATTGATAATCATGTAAAATTTATACTCTAAAACATGTGGAACAACATCCATCTAAAATATACTGTACAAATTTTTTTTTTGTTTTTTCTAGCATTCAAATAATCATATTTTTGTTTCAGTCTCACTAAATCCGACTTTGAATCTAATAGTAATACTACGACGACGTTTGGACTAAAAGAATATGTATTTATGTTTTGTGACCGCCAAAACTATATATCACGTTGTAGTCCATAACTTTTATTTAATTATTATATGAGTTTAGTCAATGGGCCTATTTAATGGACCTAGACAAAAATACAAAATAGTATATCTCTCTTATTTTTCAAATCTGGAAAAAAATCTGCCAACAAGGAAAAAAAGAAAGAAAGAAGAACGGATTTAAATGGATCTTATTTAGGGATTTTATTAACTTAATATTCTTAAATCTCTCTCACAAAAGAAGTTCGAACTCTCTGTCTTTGCATGCAGTCTTTTTCGCCGTCTTCCACAAATTCTGTTTAGCCGGCGGCTCAATTCGAGAAGCTTCGGATCTCGTATAGTCTATCCGTACAAACCACACTGAGGTTTTTGTTTGTGTGTTACGTTTTCTCTTCGCTTTTATCATCACTCGTCTTATCGTGTTGTTCAATGTGATTTACTCCGCGAATTTGGATTTTTAGATATCTCAGAATCTGTTTCTGGTTTCGAGTTATGGTGAGTTTGGGAACTGTTTAGGCTTGAAAACTTTGAAAATCTTGGAAACTTTTCTCCTTGTTGATTTGATGATTCTGAATTCTCCGTTTTTTTTATTTGCTTCGAATTGGCATAACTAGTTTTTTTTTGGGTTTTTATTGGTGAGATTTTGCTTGATTGCTGATTGCTGATTGCAGATAAGATATGGGTTTATTAGAAATTCGCAGTCAAGATTCAGTTCTTCAAGGATAGCAATATAAAATCAAAGCATAAATTGATCAGTTTCCTTTGTCTCATAGCTGCTGCATTGATGTGTCTTAATTTGGTGTTTGGCATTTTCATCCCCCATACATACGAACAGATTCTTCTTTTCACTAGAAACTAGTAATTTGGTTTTTGCCCATTAACATTTTTAGTGTGTAAATTTGTAGGTTTCGTTGGAAGTGATCTTGATATGGACCAAGCGATGCTCACCGATAAAGACGAGAAGGTACGCAAAGCTTTAGAGAAAACAAGGGAATTGTCTATTCCTGATGAAAAGACAATGCCAGTGCTTATGAAGCTCCTGAAAGAGGCTGATGGGAAATGGTCATATATAAAACTGGATAACTATACTCTTCTGATCGACGCTATTCTTTCTGTTGATGAAGAGAAGAAGCAAAGTGAAGGTTCATCTAATGGCAATAGAGGGAAGAATCCTAAGGTCATTGACACTCCTGCTACTCTGAAAAATACGTACGAAACTCGTTCTACAATCTCAGGCTCGTCCATTCAGGTAGTCCAGAACCAGCCACAGCTTAGCAATGGTGATCTCAAGAGGAAATATAAAAACAGAATTTTTGACATAACTAAAGGTTCAGAGAGCGTTGAAATATCTCTTGTCGATGATGTTGGGAGCGAGGATGTGCCAAAGTTTACTTACATCCCTCACAACATTGTATACCAAAGTGCTTATGTCCACGTGTCTCTGGCTCGAATTTCTGATGAAGATTGCTGTGCGAACTGCAGAGGGGACTGTCTTTCAGCTCACCTTCCATGTACTTGTGCTCGTGAAACCAGTGGAGAATATGCCTATACCAAAGAAGGGTTGCTAAAGGAGGAGTTTCTGGACACCTGTCTTAAGATGAAAAAGGAACCAGATAGCTTCCAAAAAGTTTACTGCAAAGACTGCCCTTTGGAGAGAGATCACGATAAGGGCACACATGGAAAATGTGATGGTCACTTAATCCGGAAGTTCATTAAGGAATGCTGGAGAAAGTGTGGATGTGATATGCGGTGTGGAAATCGAGTAGTACAGAGAGGGATAATGTGCAAACTGCAGGTAAAATTTTTAGGAGATATTAGATTGGATCCTATATGTTGACCATACTATTTTGAATTACTCTTCTATATGGCTTCTTGTCTTGATGGCTGGCTTCTTCATGTGACAAGCAAAATATATGTTTCAGGTTTACTTTACCCAAGAAGGGAAAGGATGGGGTCTTAGAACACTGCATGACTTGCCAAAAGGAACCTTTGTCTGTGAATACATTGGTGAAATATTGACCAACACGGAGTTATACGAGCGGAATATAAGGTCTAGTGGTGAGCGGCATACATATCCTGTAACTCTGGATGCAGACTGGGGATCTGAAAAGGAACTAAAAGATGAAGAAGCTCTCTGCCTGGATGCCACAATCTGTGGAAATGTCGCAAGGTTTATCAATCACAGGTATCAATCAACGCTTTTTGTGCTATGTTTTTTTTGTGCTCCCCTTGAGAGTTTATGGTTCTTGTGAACTTTATTGTTGATGCAGATGCGAGGATGCAAACATGATTGATATTCCGGTAGAAATAGAGACTCCTGACAGACATTATTATCATGTAAGTATCTGGTTTCTCCACTCTAACCTGATCTTTTTGAAAGTACTGATTGTGAAAGTAATTTTTAGTGAGCTTAAGGAAATTCTGGGTTTGGTCATGTGCAGATTGCCTTTTTTACCCTACGAGATGTGAAGGCCATGGATGAGTTGACATGGGTAAGCACCATGATTAAGCTAGCTTCGTTTCAACTACTCTGTATTGCCCACATAGTTACAAATACTCACATGGCTAAAGAAGTTTTGTGCTCTCAACTGTGGATATTGCACTAAAGCTATAGATTAGAGCATGTTGATGATTTTGCCATTCTAGATATCTGTGGTGTTTATAGATGGCTCCATGAATAGAGATGGGCCAAACACGTCTTTCTAATGTTCCCATAATTTTATTCACTCTTGAGTTGTACACATACTCACTTCAAATAACCTGTGTTTTTAATCGCAGGATTACATGATAGACTTCAATGATAAAAGTCATCCTGTAAAGGCATTTCGATGTTGCTGCGGAAGCGAATCATGTAGAGACAAAAAAACAAAAGGTCAGTTATCTTTACACATTGCTTTTGTTGTTCAAACCTTTTTGACAGACTGCTGAGCGCTGGCTTGCTTCCTTTGTTTGCTTATACATTCTGGGTTAGAACTTGTGTAGTTTCGTAATGAGATTTGAGCCAAAAATATTATTTGGCAAAGTACATTGGTTCATAGAAATGATGCCAACAGAAAAAAAGAACTTCAGCAAAAACTATATTTGTTGGCTAATTATGCATTCCGGTGATATGTCAGGATACCAAGGCAAGTCTATAGAAAGAAGAAAGATCGTTCCTGCTAAAAAACAACCAGGTGAGAAAGAATATCTAAGATGATATAATCTTCAGACGAATAGCATCAATTATCCCTGCCTAAAGCTTTTGATCTGTTATGGTTTATCTGAAGTGAATGATTCAGTCGTTGAGTGTATTTTTTGAAATGCAGGTTCCAAAGAGGTGGCTTTAAAGCGCAAACGAGACTGAATTAGAGTAAAACATTAAAGGAAACATGACCCACAAAACACTTTGATCCATCTTGAGCTCTGCTTGATTCAACATGATGACGATATATTACTTTTAGGTCGCAGATTTTCTCTTACAGTCCCTTCTTTAGGTTAAAGTGTTATGTTGCCCAACCAAAGAAACTCACTGTTAGTTCTGTTTTTTTAAATTGTTCTAGGGATTATTTCACTGCAAATGTCAAATAAATAAACAAAACATGGTTATGGATTTTTAAAAGGGTTCTCGTCTAATAGAGCGTAAAGACTCTGGATTGAAAAGGACCCATCATTGGTAAATTCAGTAGCTGAGAAATGAGTTACCCATCGTAGTGTTAAAATAAAATTATATTATTTAAACTTACAAGTTTTAAGTTATTGTTTTTTTTTTGGTCATAATAGAAGAATATTTAACAACTTTTTTTTTGTTCTAATGACAAAAATATGTATATTATTGATCTATATAATGGTTAATTCGAAAAAAATACCACATTAGTTTTAGTTAAATGATACATTGTTACTAGTATTTTTGAAACTTTCAAACTTGAGATCAGATTTTACATTCAAAATCTATAATTTAATTAGGCGGTTAACTTTGTGAGCTGATGATAGAAAAAGGAAAAAAAGAACATTATTGGGCTTATTAGTAGTATTCGTCGGCCCATAGAATCAAATCCAGGTCAGCTCACAACACTTGCAGAAAACCCTAGTTTAACCATATATAAACCCTCTCGGCGCTGCCATTAAAATTCTTCTGAGGAGAGCTGCTAGTCTGCAACCATGTCGAAGCGAGGTAATAAAGCTTCTCTATCTCTCTATCTTCATCTATATTCTGCGTAATCTGTTACATAATCTATGTTTACGCTTGTATTCACCCTGAATTTTACATGTAAGATTCAATCCCATTAATAAAAATCGTATAAGAAACTTAGTATGCGATTTTCAGTGAATGGTTTTACCTTAATTGCTATTAGCTATGCCTGGATCATGAATATGATTTTTATTCTAAGGCCTTAACTAGAAGAGATCTACTTTTGTTGATGCATGTATTTAGTAATACAGAAATCATTTGATCTGTAACTTTTTTTTATGCTTACTGTTTAATTGAATGATTTATAGGAAGAGGAGGAACCTCTGGTAACAAGTTCAGGATGTCACTGGGTCTTCCAGTGGCAGCTACTGTGAACTGTGCTGACAACACCGGAGCTAAGAACCTTTACATCATTTCGGTTAAAGGAATCAAGGGTCGTCTTAACCGTTTGCCATCAGCTTGTGTTGGTGATATGGTTATGGCTACTGTCAAGAAAGGTAAGCCTGATCTCCGTAAGAAGGTGCTCCCTGCTGTCATTGTTAGGCAGAGGAAGCCATGGCGCCGAAAGGATGGTGTCTTCATGTATTTCGAGGGTAAGCATTACTATTTTCCCTGCGATGTGTTTTAAATGTCTGAATTTGTTGGTAAAATGGTGGGTACCTTTGAACTGTGAAAGGCTGATCGAAAGTTGTGATTTTGCAGATAATGCTGGTGTCATCGTCAATCCCAAGGGTGAAATGAAAGGTAAAAGTTCTTAACCTTGCACATAGTTTCTGTTCAATGGTTCTGCTTGTATATCTCGTACTGATGAGTTAGTAGTTACTATAGGAAGTATTGTGTATCTGAATTATTCATAAACTTACTGTGGCATAACCTACGCCCAAACTCTTATATATAAGTGAGTACTATCATGTTTACTTGTAGCTGATGAGTCTCTGTTTCTTCTGTCTTTTAGGATCTGCTATCACTGGACCAATTGGAAAGGAGTGTGCTGACCTGTGGCCAAGGATCGCAAGTGCTGCAAACGCCATCGTTTAAGCAAGCAAGCTTGGGATCTATATTTTGTGTTAAACGTTTTGCACTATCTCTTTTAAGGATGTTTTGTTTTTGTCCTAGACTTCTGTTATGCCTTAAACTTGATTCTAGTTCCTATAAGAACTTCGTTTATCGTACCAGTTTGTCACATTAGCGTTTCAGCCTATCATTTTTAAGATTTTTTTTTTCTATATACCTATAATATGCCCATAAAACTCTTTTAGTAATTAGTCAGTGGAGAAATTCGGCATTGACATAAAGTTCTATTTATTTGAAATCTGACTTCTAATATTTCGTGGATAATAGAATAATTAGCAATCGTGAAAATCAAATTAAAGTGACGATAATAACATATGAAACAAATGAAGTAGGTCAAAAACTTGTAAAATGTCTAATTAATTTATTTTTTGGGGGGAACTGAGAAGACAAATACTTAAAAAAGGCAATTTATTTTCGTTTAGTTCAATCATATTAAAGCCCTTTTAGTCTAATTCATTCGGTATTGGATTCTGTGTTGTTGCTGAGTGCTGTGTCTTCATTTTTTTGATTCCATAATCCGTTCACTCACTGTCGGCATTCTGTTTCGTCGTGTTTGAGTTTTGGTGAGTTTATACCTCTTTGCTGATTATATGAATTACGAGATTTGGAATTATCAAGTTTAATGATCTGTGAATTTACGTGAAGAGTTCCCTTCTTGGGATTGGGAAAGTAATAAACACTCATTACTTGTCCCTTTGATCTGTTATTGAATTTTAAGCACAAAAGAAAGTGATTAACTTTGCTGATTCTGTCCAATTATATTATTATCTCATGTTGCTTTGGAATTAGTTCACAGATTATGTTCTGTTTTTGAAATTTTTTTTTTAAGCTAAAGGTTTTTTTTTTTCATGGAGGGGTTATATAGAAAGTTCAATCATGCGCTGTTGACATGTTATGATCTAAGAATCGTTCTTATTCAATGGTCAAGGTCATTTTGTAAACCAACTTTTTTTTGTCTTTTCGATTTGGTTCTCTGTAAGATTCTCGTTCCTTCAAGTGTTGAGGTTTCGATTAGATAAGAGTTGATTAGAATGATATAATGTGCTCATGGTGACTCTCTTCTTTGCACGTCCCTGTGGTTTATGAAAAGCCATATTGCCTTTCTTTTTTTTTGGGTCAAAATGCCCGTTAATATCATTCCCATTGCATTTGATTCCATATCTTATTTCTGTATGATTTTGATGCATCTGTCATCTCCATGATAGCTTCTCTTGGTAACAAATTTCGTATATCACATTGCTCCCGAGTAACGCACCTTGCTAAGCTAATAGCCCTATTGTGTTAGGATTCTGATATCCATAGTTATTTTTTCAATACTGCACTTTGTTCAATGACACTTGCTAGTGATTTTGGTTTTCCAATCGCTATGTCTTCATCTTTTCCTATAACTCTAAAAGAGAGATGCAGGAATGCTCTGTGGAAACACAGTCCTTGCAATTGATCAATCAACCTCCTCAAGAGCAGAAAAATATGTCCTGGTCTTCAGACCAACTTCAGGGGTTCTTTGATTTTCATGTTCCGGATCCACAAGCAGAGAGCAGTAGAACTATGGTCTCATCCAAGGAAGTCCATTCAAAAAGCCAATGGCCAGACTGGGCGGATCAGTTGATCCCTGATGATGGTCTTGAACCAAATTGGTCAGAGCTTCTAGGTGATCCTAATGTCCTCAATCTAGATTCAAGGGTTCGTTTTCTCAGCTATATATGAATCTCTATGCTTATTCCTTTTTTCCAATCATTGATTAGCGGTGTAATGTCTTCATGATTCTGCTATTAAGACTGCCTCTAATGATCTCTTACAGATAACAACACCGTCTTCTGATATAGCAAGGCAAGAGATAGTGTTTAATAATCAGTGTCAGGTGGAATGTGGATCCATCAATGGATCCGTTTAATGCCAAAAACTCACCAGCTAGTTCGATGACATCTAAGAAACGAATGCGTTGGACACCAGAACTTCATGAAGCATTTGTCGAAGCTATCAATCAGCTCGGTGGTAGTGAACGTGCGTAAGCCCTTTTTTTCTCTTTTTATGTCTTCAAAGTCTCTTGCCTTATAATTGCAAACTACAGGAGCCACCCCTAAAGCTGTTTTGAAGCTCATCAATAGCCCCGGGTTGACCATTTATCATGTCAAAAGCCATTTGCAGGTTATTATTATTGTCCATTTGTTTCCAGTTTGTATGCTTAAGCTCATTTTAACCATCTTTATATTGTTGATTTCTCCAGAAATACAGAATTTCAGAAAATACAGGTGCTCATTTTATATTTGTTTCCATTGATATATTTCTTTATTTTCTAAAGGTTTAAACTCTCTTATCAAAAGACTTTGGTTATTGTACTCCAGAAACAGCTTTTAAAGCTTCAATGGCATCTAAAATTTATTTTGTGTGAAGAAACACATCTTTATACTAAATTTTGTTTTTCTTATTGAACAGAAGAATCTCCAGTGAAGAATTTGAAAATCATTGAAGATATCAAATCTCTTGATTTGAAGACGTAATGAAAATTTTAGTTCATCTGTCAGAATTACTATGTAAAACCAAGGAAAATGTTTTTCACATACGTTTTTTTTTTCTTCTTCTTCAGGAGGATTGAAATCACTGAAGCTCTACGGTTACAGATGAAAGTTCAAAAACAACTCCACGAGCAACTTGAGGTATGATTATATGGAACAAAACAGTGTCCTATCCTCTTCATCTGTCTGATTCCTTAGTTTTGGTTTTATCTGGTGATTTTGATGTGATCTTGGTCTTAATACAATGCAGATCCAAAGATCATTGCAGTTAAAAATCGAAGAACAAGGTCGGTATCTTCAGATGATGATTGGGAAAAAACAGAAGATGCAAGAGAATAAAAAAGGCTCTCCTTGCTCATCATCGACATCAGAAGCTGACCCTTCAGCTTCATCACCAGACCTTTCACAAGTTTTCCCTAAAGCAACCAATTCAAAACCATCAAAAAATTCATAATCTGCAGAGTGGTTCTAGCACAATGGAACAAAGTGTATCTGCTTCTGGGACTACTAGGAAACGAGTTAGAGAAGATTAGACATCTCATGACACAAAACAATATTTAAAAACGTGAAAAACCTAAATCAAGTAATTTTTTTTAATGGAGATGACGTGGACAAATCACTGTCGAATTGGACTATTGTCGGTTGATGAGTCAGATATGTAAACTGACGTGGCAAAAATACCTCCTAATTATGACGTAATAATTAATAAATATGTTCTCTCGAAATGCGTCTTTTCTCCGTTGTTCTCTTCTATCTATCTTTTCTTCTTTCCCAATTTCTGCAATTCTGGAGAAGCTAAAGGTCCCAAACTAGAAGGAGAAGAAGAAGAAGAAGAAGAAGAGAGGGATAAGGATTGGAGGAAGAAGATGTTGTTTCAGGTCGGAGGTGAAGGCACACGCCCCACCTTCTTTGAGATGGCTGCAGCTCAGCAACTTCCGGCTAGCCTTCGCGCCGCTCTCACCTATTCACTCGGCGTAAAATGCCCTTCTCTACATCTTTTTTAGGATTTAAATTTGGTACTTATCGGTGTGATTCTTAGTTTTTTTTGCTGTTTTTTTGTGATTTTTAGGTTTTTGCTTTGAGACGATCGTTCCTCCATAAGATTTTAGACTACGAGGATGAATTCTTTGCTGCTCTGATGCTTATTCTTGAAGGACACAGCTTACGAACCACAGGTAGCTTCTGGAAACTGTTTTGGTTTTTTTTTTTTTTTTTGGGATTGGGAGGGGGTGTGAGTGTGTATTGAAATTTCTGCTCATAAAGTTGAGTTTTTGTGAATTGTATCAGATGCTTCATTTGCTGAATCATTATATGGTTTGAGGAGGAAATCAGTGAGGTTTAGATTGAGGAAAGACGGTTCCAGGATGGATTCTAGCGAAGATGTTCAACATTCCGGTTTAGAGAAGCGTCAAAGAATCCTTTCTGTTGTGTTTCTGGTACTGACTCTATACTAAATCCAAAACTTTGTAAATGGGTATCTGTTGAAGGCATAAAGCTTTTGCCTTTAAGCTTGGTACTTCCTTCTAACAAGTGTCTTTTGTAGGTTGTGTTACCGTACTTCAAGTCTAAGTTGCATGCCATCTATAATAAAGAAAGGGAAGCGAGGCTCCGGGAAAGTTTATGGGGAACAGAGGATCAAGGATTTGATGAAGCTGACTTCTTCACAGGGGAAGAATCAATTGCTTTAAGAGAGCCTAGTGGGAATGAAGAGCTTTCTGTTCGAGTACAATTAGCTACGAAAATAAAAAAGTTTATAGCTGTCTGTTATCCTTGGATACATGCGTCAAGTGAAGGTAATTGTGGATTTATGTAGAGCATTGGCTTTTCTGGCTGCCTAGTAGCTGATGATTCTTTAACATAATTAGGAGCACTTCTTAGTTTACCCTGTTTAGCTTCATGCCTAGAGTTGCATTTTTTGTAGGTTAGTGCGTTGAACAGGAATGAAATTTTGGTTTCCTAGAATGAATTGAATCCAGGCTATTAGCACCAGAAATCCTGAGTAATATACGTTATCACTGCGTTTCATTGACATATGGATTCTTATTTGATCTCTAGCATTTATTTGAAGTTAGCTTATCTGAGATGATCTGTGCAGGATTATCGTTCACTTACCAGCTCTTATATCTGCTGGATGCTACTGGATTTTATTCTCTTGGGCTACAAGCTCTTGGGATTCAAGTTTGTCGAGCTACAGGGCAAGAACTGGTATTAACTTTCTCCTTTCTCCTTTCTGTTCAAATTTGGTGTCACCATTATCTTACTATGCGCCTCATAGAATTAGGGCGCTTGGCCTTTGTTGGACGATATACTTAAAATTCCACCTTTTCGTTTTCTCTATATCTCTTGCTGCAAGAAGTTATACCATCATTGACTGACCTATAAAAACCTTCAAAGTGGTAAATTTACATGTGTTATGTCTTAACACACTTTTTGTGTTGCTCTTTTCCTTTTTGATGCCAAGATAGATGGATACATCCTCAAGAATTTCAAAGATACGGAATCATGAGCGTGAGAGGCTTCGTGGTCCTCCATGGTTAAAAGTATGATTTCTGATTTCTTAAACTTTCTGTAACCTAAGGAATGAGATAGGCTGATTCTTACTACTGCTCACACTTTAGTGATCCAAGGTCTGATGGTATTATTTTGAATATTGAATTAGACAGTGCAAGGGGCACTTCTTAGCTGCTCATATGCGGTGCTTGACTATGCCCAAACCGGTCTGATTGCAGCAGTTTTTATATTTAAAGTAAGTATCCATAATTTTCCCAGTCTATGGTTCTTCTCTTATTTTACTGTCTTGAAAGCTTCCAGCATATTCTGAAGGAGATTCCGTTAGGAAATGGTCCTAAGCTTAGATTACATTAGATTGGATTTTATATGCTACAGCCACAGCTTAAGCCATAAAGCTAATTGCTATACTTTTGGTGTCTTTGTCTCTCTGTATATTTTTCATCGCATACATAATTTAGTTGAACCTAAACCTCTCGTTCATTTTTGCGTGTTTTGGTTTTTTAGATGATGGAATGGTGGTATCAATCAGCTGAAGAGAGATTATCAGCTCCAACAGTGTACCCTCCACCTCCACCTCCTCCAGCCCCAAAGGTAATCAATCAATTGGTAGGCATTATCTGAAACTAATGTAGGCTTCTTTCACTCAGTCAACTAAATGATTTTTGGTTATTTTTCTAACAGATGGCCAAAGAAGGAATCCCTCTACCTCCCGACAGATCCCTCTGTGCATTATGCTTGCAAAAACGTGCAAACCCATCAGTTGTCACAGTCTCTGGATTTGTTTTCTGCTACTCATGCGTATTTAAGTATGTTTCAAAGGTTAGTTCTCCAAATCATTTCTCTCTATTCCCAAAATCCAACCTCGGTATAAGCTTATCCGTCTTCTGTGGTAATCACACAGTACAAGCGATGTCCGGTGACATTGAATCCGGCCACCGTGGATCAGATTAGGAGGCTGTTTCATGACACTTAGGACCAATCTATTTAATGGTTGTGTCAAACAGTGAGAGATGTGTCACGGTTCTCCCCGGCGGGATAGAGTCTGAACCGGAAGAGCTAAAAGACTGCCAAGTGAGACACTAATACCCCAATTGTTTTATATATATGGATAAGCTTTCATTTAGAGCCCATCAAGTGCTCCTTGGATTGAAAGAAAGCTGTGTTAATCCTAATCAAAGCTGAATTTGGTGTAAACGAAGAAGGCAGACAAATGGTTATTTTTCTTTCTTAGTTTCAGCTTCGAAATTGTTGTATATTGCACAATGGGGGATGATATGATATTAATGTTCCGGATAGAAAATAAAATTTATACTGATCATTTATAAAGAAAAGGATGGAGGAGATTAGAGTTCAACTTTCATGGCTTATTATTGAAATCGTTTTGCGCTTTTGCTCCTGAACCGACAAAAATATGATAATCCAGAAATGGATTATGCCCGGTTAGGAACGCTAGGGGAGTAAGAACCAATGTTAAAAAAATCGCTAGGCAGTAGTTAGGCGGATTAATCGGGGTCTAGGCGGGACCTAGATGTTAATAATTTTTTTATTTAATTTTAAGTATTTTATTATTTTTAAATTTTAATAATAAAACATAAATTTTAAATTGTTGAATGTTTTACAAAATAATAAAGGTAAGACGTAAACTATCTCATTGAAACACAAATTAAGAAAAATTGTATTTATACTAAACTTCTTTTCCAAGCACATCCACATCTACCACCTGATCATTAGATTCAAATTCGATATCTATCTTCATCATATTCAAGATCTTCTTTAGGTTCATCATTTGGAGTTTGATAAACAAATTCTCTATCCCTAGCCCAAGTCTCTTTATAATTTTCCATTTTTCCTTTATAATTTTTAATTCTTTTTTTTATCTAAACCAAGCTATACCGGGTGAATAGAACGAATCGACCAATTACATCTGATTTAAACTGCCTAGACCGGAAGACCGGTTAATATCCACGAATTATTAAGCCGATTTTTTGACCATTGGTAAGAACTAAGAAGAGCCAAAACCAAACCGAGAAAGAAACAGGATTAATCATTAAGAGAGAACAAATATGTTTTGTTAAGGGAATTTCAGAAATAACATGACATTACAAGAGCAATAAACAACACTACCAAAAGCCTTTTCTCAAGGCCACAATGATGGCTCAAAAAGTGAACATCTTTGAATCTAGCCAAAGCAAAACCTGAAGAATGCAATGATTCGGTTACTCGGGACTCATCAATCATTCTTTGGCTACTTGATTTGAACTGGTACTCGAGTCAGCAGCGGCTTTTGTAGCCCCCTGTTTCTTCCTCTTGCTCTTAGCTTTCTTAGCTTTCATTCGACGTTTCTTCTCAGCTGAATCGACCCACGTGTAATCTGAAGGTACCAAGAAAGGGTCAACCTCGTCTTTGTAACGGTTACTATCATTGTCACTTGATTTGCCACTTCTCATCCATGAGATCCATGATGGTGATGAGTTCTCTGAAGAAGAAGACTTTGCATCATGAAATACCGGACTAGAAGGAGGCGTTGAGAACTCCTCCTCAGCCGCCTGAAGCTCTTCAAATTTTGTGAAAGTAACAACAACTCGAACCGTCGGAATAATGGGAATGGCAAGCTGCAGATAAATTACCAATAAGCATATAACTCCCAGAGAGTGATTTATTCATATCAGTAACACACAATATACAAGTTGAAAGAGATTATACCTTTACAGGGAATGTGCCTAGTGGAAGTTTAGTTGTGAGGAGCTCTCTGAGTCTCCTAACGGCTTTAACCTTGTTAGCTAATATGTCGAGGAGCGGTAAAAGCTCGTCTGTCGTAAGAGGAAAGTCCGGTGTTAACCACAAGACCGGTCTTAGTCCTTTCTTGTATTCACTCTCACGCTTAACCTCATCTCCGGCAACACCTCTCTTCTTCTTCTTCTTCTCCTTTCCTTTCTTCGTGTCTCCAAGATCCTCATTTGCATGATCAGATACTATTGAAGATCTCTGGCTTTTCCCTTTTTGATTCCCGTCTTCTGGCGCAGACTTTGAGCCTTTCTTGAGCTTAGTATCTTCAGTGTTTAAGCCTTTCTTATTCCAACCAAACCAGCCCTTCTTATCCTTGAGAGCTCCGTTTTCCTGGTGATCAGTCACTTCACACTCTTCATCTTCAATGGCATCGGAATTTCCAGTCCGAAGCGCAGAATCCAATTGGAGTCTTTCCTCAGGCGTTAATACGTCTTCAAAGCCATCGGTCTCTGCACCGTTTGTTGCAGCAGTTCGTTCTTCATCAACCGCAAAGAGCTCTTCATCAGTCATTGCACCAGGAACCCGTCTTGATTTCACACTCACCATCACATGAAGCATATCGTAAACTTTTGCTTTCCAATTCCCGACCATCTCGGTTCTCTCTTGCCGTCTCCAATTCAAATGAGAAACCAGCTCAGCTTGAGTTACATCGATTCCAGGTCTATACATATTAGTCTGAGACATCAAAGCCACTTCATGAGCAACCTCAGCATCTGTCGGTTGCGCACCAGCTCCTTCCAAAGCATTTGTCATTTCTTTTTCCTTATGAGAAAGAACAATCAACGAGCCCGGAGATAGGGACATTTTACCGTCTTCAGACGAATAACCATCCCCTAGAAACAGAAATGTTTGATCTGACCGCTGGATTTTAAACCCATCAAAGCCCGCAAGAGTCATATCAGCACGGAGATTTGAACCACGTTTCCATATCCTGTAAGTATCCGAAGGAGCAATGCGGCCAATAAACGGAATCACCGAGCTCTCAAAATGAAAAGTGATCTCCATGTAAAAATCACGGATTCGAGATGCCGATGCAATGATTCGAGGAAGTCTCCTACACCATTTAGCCCAAGCAAGAGGCTGGTAATGCCGAGCAATTATCATGGCGATCGCCTCTTCTCTAGTGCAAACCGCTTCTTGTAACGCACTCCAACCATTCTCGTTCTGTAGACTCCAATCCGCACCAGCAGACATCAAAATCTCAGCAGAGACTGGATCTCGAAGACGAACAGCGAGATGCAATGGAGTTTCACGACCAGGAACATCACGCCTATCAATTACAGCTGAAACAGAATCAGCACGAGCTTCAGACTCCATTGACTCAGCCTCTGTAGTAACTTCACCAGCCTTAGCTAACCGAGGAAGATCCGTTACAATTCGCTTAAGAGCCGCATGATCACGAAGCACAACCGCTAAATGAGCAGGACTATGAGTATACTTGGAGTAATCTTCCATTATTTTCCACAACTCACTAAGCTCCAAAACAAAAAGCTTTCTACTTTACTTCTCGAACCCTAATAGAAAGTAATAAGATTCTTCCAGGGATCACAAACAAAACCCTAGAAACTCACCATATGAGCTCAAATTTGAATCAAATTCAAGAAAACTTCCTCTTTTCCTCCTCTGAACATAAAGAGAAAACCCAAATTCCAATACACAAAAAGTAACAACCTTCACAAGCTGTTCATCAAAAAAGTTGGAGCCTTTACAAACAAAACACACGCCTTTTTCACTTTCCCTCTATAATTTTTCTACCAATTTTCCGATTTCCTTGTGAGGAACACAAAAATACCAGTGGAAGATCCGATAAGCCGCTGGATTTTTCTCACCAACCCGACCCGGAAACCTCAAAAGACAGAGAGGGGAACGAAGGAAACAATGGAAGGAAGGAGAGAGAATCGATCGGTGAACAATGAAATTTTCTGGCGATTGAGAAGATCTAACGGCTAGGTTTCTTCTTCTACTTACGCCATTATTAATGCCACCACTACTCTCAGATCTATCTCTCTGCGAATTTTCTGGTCTCGCTCGACCAATTTGGTACTACAAGGAGAAATAAGGAATTACCCTTCACATACACTTTAATTACGATTTTACCATTTTCTTTCCTTTGGGTTCGCTTTTACGTCTGAATTTCCAGGTTGGACTTTCCCACTTTGGATTCTCTTTATGACGTTAAGGCCCTTTCACAAAAACGACACAGTTTCGGATAGATAGATCCATTTGTTTTCATAAAGCTTTGCATTTACAATTTTTTTTAGCCATATATATACAAATGTATCTGTATTATTCATTAAAGGATGTTATCATTGCATTTAACTTATACACGTGTGAGTAGCATTAAAACCTGTCGAAAATACAACTAAGAGTAGTGTGTGTGACAATAAAAGATTCATTTAATCAATCAACCATAGGAATAAGATGCTTTATATTTACCGATATAAGTTTTTAAAAAAAAATTATTATTACATAAGACTCAAATTTACGGTGCTCAAGACTTCGGAGAGTAAAAGGATGTTGTGAATCAATTTGTTTTTTTTTTTTTTTTCTAATTAAATATTCAAACTTGTTAGTACTTTTTTGGACCATCCTAGTGAATCAAATTATTTTTATTTTCTTCTGCAGAATTTTTGTGCCAGCAAATTGTCCCCACAGACCACAATGCAATGTTTCCCCCCAAAGGCATCTTTGTTGGATATTTTTTTTACTTTGTTTTGTTCTCTCTTTACTCCAAATGTTGAGAAATAAACTAGATGCAAAAGTGTCTTATACAAAGCATAAACATCACAGCAAAAAAGTTTCAAGCACATCAAATTTTGCTAATAACGCCACTTTACTTTGGTAAGTAACCATAGTTATTTGATTTTATTCTATTTAAAAAACCACGATCGAAATCAAAGTTATTTAAATATGAGAGTACAAATGTGTTATGTTGGAAAGACGTCGGTTTCTTGGAGTACGACTTTGGTTGTGAATAGACAAGTCATAGCTAAAATTTTATGCTAAAGATCTTCAATCTATATAACAATTTGAAAATAGCATTTGACATTTGGGATCTCCTCTTATATCCTCGTGAAAAAGACTAATTTGTCTGAAAACCTTTAATCAAAAAAAAAACAGATCTTTCTGAGATCTATATTGTCGTGTAACATGTCACATTCTCTGCATTAGATTATAAATGACGTTTAGTGACCTGTGACAGGAAAGTTACATATGTGGTGAAACCAAATCGAAGTTAAATATTTCTGGTAAATAATATTCATTTCTAATGGTATAATGTATTGACCAATAATATCGTACCATTCGATAAAATAACTGAATTTTTTTGGACTGGCTTTGGCAAAGTAAACCGTCTTTGCACCTCCAAGTGAAACAAAAAGAAAAACAAACATCGTACCGTTTTCCATTTGTGACAAAACAACTACGTGTTGTTCTTTCGCAAATGGAATAGGTGTTCCAGAAAACAAACGGCAAGGTTGACCACCTAAAACATCGTGCCGTTCAATTTGGCTACCCACTGCAAATAAACCGGCGGGTAAGGCACTTGATGAGCGGAAGAAACCCATTTAAGAGAGCCCAAGATCAAGAAAGTAAACCTTTGTGTTCCTTGTGAAACAGGAAAGCTACGACCTTAGGGCAAATAGTTCACAGGCGATTATGTTGTTGAGTGAAGCAGAAGAGTTTCCAGCACCTAGGATAGGGACGAGATTGAAGATAGGTTCTTTCGAGCTGCTGACTTTTACTCCATCACTCATCTCGTTAAGCTCTCTGAATGCAGACGCAAAAATGTCCGATAATCTCTCTACGGACACACCAAGACTAGTAGAGAAGTGTATTCTTAAGCTCTGCATCAACCAAAACAAGATCTAAGCAAAGCTTTTGATGAGAGGCTAACATTGTTTAAAGAATCTCATTCTCACCATCGTGTCTTGCCAAGAAAATGAATTTTCAGACAAGGTTTTGTTGAGAAGATATACACAGAATCTTGATAATCTCTCCAGTTGTTGTTCTTCTTCCCCGGAAGCTTCCTGAAGTTTCCTCATTAGTTCGGCTGAGATAGAGAGAACGGTCACACACATTTTACCATCAACAACTCGTTTCTGCACACAATCTTGGTGCCAATTTTCTGGCTTATATCCCCAAAAACTGTAATCTCCTTCACCCGATTGATCTCGGCTGGTTTCATCTTCGGTTTCTGTATCTTCTTCCACGTATAAAATAGGTTTCACTTCAACAAGAGCCCTGGAGAACAACAGTTACTGTTAAAAACCCAAAACTGTTGGGAAGATCGGGGACAAGGATGTAAAGGAAGATTCTATGCAGTATTTTAACCTTTTCGGAAGATCGGGGACAAGGATGTAAAGGAACATAGGATCTAGGACATTCAGTACCCTCCGAGAAGACTTTGCCAAATTCAAGAAAGAAACAAACTTTTCGTGAAGTTGGTTCCTCTCTGATTGTTTTGTGCGTGCTGAACAGAAAACCACAAAGAGTATAGCTGATGAAGAGATGGAGCGGTTAAAAGACTCTGCTATTGCCTCGCTGTTCGTCAATGCTTGATTTAGCTCAGCAATTGCGCCTTCGTTTCGAAGATTCATCGTGGGAGGGTCAAGTCCTAATTGTCCAGCCATGTGAAGAACACTCTTGTGCAAAGTGGCCTGAAGTAGATGATATTGAAGTAACTGAGTTTGCTAATCAATTTGAAGCTTATTTAGAAATCAACGAGGAGATGTTATTCACCTGACTGTAAGGTCCAATGCAGCTAGGTGCCCAGCAAGATATACTTTGGACATGGAGAACTTTTTTGCTTTCGTCATTCGCAACTAAAACCTCGACGTAAGCTTTTCCAAGACCCGCTTGTACCAAAGGAAGTTCTATTGTACTACGTGAAGGAACACCGAAAGGGCACTTCTCTTGTGTGATAAATTTCACATATGTCTCATTCGCCACAGCAAATTCACTCATGTCAGAGATATAAAGATGAATGTACAATACATTCTGCCAGTTATACCCGTGTTTTAAAAGCTGGGATTCAAGTTCTGTAAGAATAGTCTCGAGATCTTCTTTCAGACCTGTTTAAAGAGGATAAAGCAAATATCAAGTACATATGCGGAGAAATCTTAAAGATTTGGTCTGTTTTTGAGTTACCTGTTGAAGATTCACTAGAATCTTCCAACCAGCAGCAGATGGAGAATGTGTTGTGTTTCTCAGTCCTTGATATGTGAAGTGTGTTACTTGTGTGTTCAACTAGATCAACGATACCATTATCTCGTTGGCGAGTAGAATCTGATGTGTTAGGACCCTCTCCTAGTACCTCAAACACTAACCTCGATTCCTCTTCAAGGGAATTGGAATCTGGATTCCCTTTCTTTTCAAGATGGAACGTAGATGGATGAAGAACACCAACAGGTGCAATGGAATCTGGAGAGTGTAGCACAACTTGAAATTCATCAAGCACAATACTCGCATTCTACGAAAATGCAAATTGTCAAACTACAAATAAATGTGAGGAATCAAGAACACAAATTGTTGTTAAGATTGTTAAAAGGACATACAGTGAAAAGCGGGCAATCTAGAGTCAGTGTTTCATATTCTCCTCCTTCACCGCAAACATTACTTCCATATTTCCTAAGTAGAGATGCATTCAAGAAGCTTTAGAACCAATGTAACACAAATAGATAGTAATCTAAATGAAGCCATAAAAGAGAACTGTGGCATACTCTTTCAACTTCAAAAGATATGGTTCCATGAACGCTAAGTCTTTCCCTAAATGCTTTGAGGGATCTAACCCTATTGCCGCGACCTGTTAAGGTGAAACAAACCATAATTATAAGAAGATGTTGATGTTAATAGAAGCGGAAAAATATAACAACAATCCTTATTACCTTGACTAAAATAGCTTTTATCCCATTTGCTATCTGCAAGTAAACGAGAAACGAGTTAAATAAAACAAATTGGAAAAAGAAAAAAAAAATTGAGATTGAAATAGGCTTAATCTTCAGTTTCTCTTTCCTGAAACAGTTTACCATTTCCTGAAGAAGCAATGTCTGATCTTGTTTCCACAAAAATGCTAAAGAAACAAGGCCTAACCTTGAACAAATACTCTCCACCCGCAGTCGTTGGTAGTCTGATGCAATCGCACCAGACGATACTGCAGTGATGGAAGGTATCTGTCTCTTCACTTCACTTAACAACACAAACATATCTTCCACTTCATCATCTGCAGTCATTTGGTAGCTAAGTTTCTGATGCCTGCAAATAAAAGTCCTCAGAATTATTCATTAAATGATGCCTTGGAATCTCAAGCAGAAAGCCTAACGATTCTCACCTTGAAGATCCTCGGATTCTTCTTCTGAACAATGGCACATTCATACATTCTGCATAGCCCACTATAATCTGGTGGCCTACCTGAAGAAGGTGCATCCGATCAAAGGAATTAGATACGAGGAGAAAGAAAACAGATCTTAAGATTCCATATCATAAATCGTATATATCATTCTTACTCTCAAATATCCACTATCGAAAATATCTAATCCTATTCTTCTCAATAACAACAACCAGATTTACAAATCATGAAAACATTGACCAGATTCACATAAACACCAATGAGATAGAAAAGGCTCAATCTTTCTTCAAGCCTTTGTTCATATTAAAAATCCGGTTTTACCTTACACACGAGAACATACATGGAACCAGAATAGACAGAGAATAAGCAGAATCTTACAGTTTGATACATGTAGCTGTCCAATTCATCGATTGAATCATCAACCGGTAACAAATTTGCCAATGCCACGATCTGTGGAAACACAAATCAGAAAACCTCAAGTGAGATTTAAGTTCGTATACCTAAAAAAAAATCGAACTTTTAAGAGGCAAATTCAGGGAAAGTCTTAAAAACTAACAAAACTTTGAAACTAGAAACTAGACAAAATCCTAGGTAAGAGAAGAATACGCACCTCGTGGCCGTACTGAATACACTTCATCATAGCATAACAGCTATCTTTGCCTCCACTGACTAAAGCCACGACCTTCATCTCTTTCTCTCTTCTTTCTCTCTCTAGAGTTGCAGTGAGGTTCTTCTTATGTCGTCGAAGAAACTCTGTGGTCGAGAGAGTCAAGTCAATAGAGTTTGAGGGCGACTTTAAAAAAAAAATTGAATTTTATAAAATTTAGGAATCTGGCATGACTTTTCTACTTGTTATTCGATTGACCCCTTTATTTTTTTATTTGTCAAATTCTTTCGAAATTCTATTTAGAGTTTTGGAATCTTTTTTCCTATTGATTTATGTCTTAATCCATACGACACGATATGATATGACGATAGCTATGTGTGTACATATATATAAATAAATACACCAGCGAACGTCCGAAAAAATTCGGTCAACAAATTATTACACAACTAAGTTGATCATTTTGCTCCAATAATGGACTTAAAGAATGTTCAATCAAATATGTTCGAAGCCTTCTATACATGCACTTCAAATTTCAAACACGTATGCATGTGAGCCTTTTGTTTTGAGGTTTTCAATTGATCAAGAACTTTGTTACTAGCTTAAGCCAAGCGCCATGTTTTATCTTGTACAAATATACAATTTATATCTAGTGTATAAAGATAGTTGACTAAAACTCTATCTCAATCTATTACCTACCCCCAGAAAATTAGTTTTCAAATGTTAAACCGTATTTTTTTTTAATAGTTCAGTGATCATAAGTAGGGTTAGGCATTCGAATATTTGGGTTGGATAATTCGGGTATCGGATATTGGAAAAAAGGTACCGATCAGGTAATTGAAATTTTCGGATCAGGTTCGGAGCGGTATGTTTCGGGTTCGGTTCGGATATCGGGTAATTAAAAAGGACCAGAATTTTTTTGGGTAATTTTCAGTTCAGGTAATTGGACCCGAAATACCCAAGATTCATAATTTACTTACTATAACCATTATGAACATTTGCCTTACCATATAATTAGCTCAACTACATCCAAGGACGAATGCCAAGAAGTGACAGCAGAAAAGCTGTACATGATCTCCTAATAGAGGTTAAAGAGAAGAACAAGTGTAGAGACAAAGCTCTTTCAAATTGTACACTGGTTTGTAACCCCACAAGTCATGACAGTTTGAGAAAATCTGTGGAGCTGGAAATAAAAGTAAGATCCTTTTTTATTTTGACAACTAGTCTATCTTACTCTAGACCAGTTTTTTTTTTTTTTTGGGTCAACAGAGAGCTTCAAAAAGACTGGGAAGAAAAACTCCATATAAAGCAATGTACAGAAAATACATGCTCGGGACGAAGAAAACGCAAAATAGGAAGATAAGTACGTATAAGAAGATAGGTACATATCCTGATGCTGAATATATCAAGATGATAAATGATAAATTACCATGATGGGTTGTAATGTATTAATTTGGAGCTTGGAGTGTTTCACTTTTCCTAAACCGTTCACCAAAATTTCACCTGCAAAATTTTACTACAACATGTACACATATAAGAATTGTCTCAATTCTCAACAGAGAAAAATGAGGAAAAGATGTTGTCACAGCTTCTAGCTTGGCTTGAAAAATTGTTCATCGAGATTTGAACCCAAAAAAATGACAAAAGACAAATATACAATTAACAATGAATCGACTACAATTAAAATCTGAAACGAGATTATACTAAAGCAACTACAATTAAAATCTAATGGCGAGGCACAAAGCTGATAAAATTGGAAGGCACATTATCAGAGTTAGCAGAGTAAGCCAGACCACCTAATTAACCATGTCACCATAAAATTTGACTAGTAGAGTCCTAAAGATATGTGAATAATTCACTGAGGAACAAACGAGACTGCAGAGCAAAAGACTTTTTACCAATGCATTGTGGTCCTTCAAATATAGAAAGACTTAGCAATCTTCAACCATCAAGTGATTATACTAAAGAACTTAATTTCCAGAATTTGATCCCTAAGAAAATCGAAAAATCGTGCTGAATCGGAATGCAGCTGAACAAAAAGTAAAATCGAAGAATACAAGCTGTTGTGATCACAAAAATACGTTAAATGTGTTATTGTGTTATAGTCGAATAAAAATGTAAATCATAGAACCAATAAAGAGAAGAAGATGACGAACCTGAGACGGAGTTTTCGACGTCTCTAACGGAGGAGACGAAGAATGTGAGACTAGGTGGATTCCAGTTTTCTTTGCTAAATCCGATTAGGGATTAGATTGAGGCGACGATCTGGGGATGAGAGAATGATAGAATGTGAAGAAGAAGAATCGGAGAGACGATCTTTGAGGAAGAAGGGTTAAACCATGGTTAAGGTGAATCTTAGAGCAACTCCAACGACACTGCATAACACCATATTTGGTGTAAGATCAACTCCAATGACACTGCATCTTGGATGGCAAAATATGTTTTTTGGTGTTTTATGAACAGTGACACACTAAATATGGTGTGATACTATTCATAACACCAAACATTAAAATATTTTTTTTTTGTTTTTTATTAAATAATTATGATTAGTTTGTTGTTTATTCATTGATTAAATCTGTAACCAAAAAATAAATATACCATTAATATTTTTATACTATTTCACTTTTAATAATATACAATTTAATTATAACGCAAATGAAATATTAATTTGCACAAAATATCTAAATTAATACGTAAATTGATTAAGATGTAAAATACATATTAAAGTCCAATTAAACACTGGAAACATCAAATTACAAAATTAAAAAAAAAAAAAAATATAATATGATCATAGAGGATGAACGTGATATTGATGCAACAATTGAAGAAAGAATCGAAGTCCCAGTCGCAGAAGTTGAGTTGGCGGGTGACGACGATCCTCGATTTCAAGAATTTTTGGCTCGACAAAGACAAATCAAGGACCGGGAAGCTCATATTGAACTTCGAAATGCATTAATTGAACACTTATGGTCAGAATATACTAATTCTGAGAATTAGTACGATGTAATTTATATTTCACTATTTTTAGTTTTATCGATTGTAATCGTATATTTAACTTATAATTAATCAGTTATAAGAATGATTACTATTTATCAAACTACTAAAACATAAAAAGAATCTTAATTTAATAATATAATAATAAATAATATTCTTTTTAGTGTAAGATTTGGTGTTGTGGTCGGAGAAGTGGAACACCAAAACACCAAATTTAATGTTATTTCAACACCAAATTTTGTGTGATCCTTGGAGTTACTCTTAGGAAATTTTATAGAACAGTTACCTATATCATAGTTTTAGACTTTTAGTCAACAAACAGATTTAAATGGGCCAGACCCGTTAATAGCACTATATATGGGCTTGATTCTTGAATGTTCAGGGATTCGTATCTTGGAGTGAAGTGTTTCTTATAGAAAGATTGATTTCTTTTGCAAAATTCGATCGAAAGTGACGAGAAGGATCCGAATATGGCGACTGCAGACGAGGGTTCTCGGGTAATACCTGAACCACATAAAATTTTGGAACCGGTCGAATATTACGCGAAGAACCGAAATCAATCGGTTCGGGTATTTTTAGATCTGGTTCGGTTCGGATATTGGGTATTCATAAGAGCATTTCGCCATACATAATCAAAACTGTAATTTGGAAATAAATGATAATGTTTTCTGTGAAATCACATTCGTCGAGTGACCTACTAACACATTTTGTTGATAAACTAGTAATTGAGATATTTGATCAAGAAATATCAAATAGAGTATACTTTGGAAATTGTATCAATTCTATAACAAGATGGTTCAAGTATATTATACTTTATCGCAGACTTTTTTTTTAATAAAAAAGCATATTAAATATTCCTAACTAGATAATCTTCTATTCTTCTCAATATATTTAACGAATCGGCATAACTGACGTAACTAAACAAAAAGGAGTAGGTAGCCAATATTTCCCCTGCATGTTTCTCCACATGTTATTATTACCTTTAATATATTGTTAACTTAAGAGTTAAGACATGTGAGCCTATTGCGTAGACAGTTAAAGAAGGATCTACACTTTGATTATTTTTAAAGATGATCAGAATGATGAGTGATATATCTTTGCATATGATGATTAATAAAATGCATGACTGACCAAAATTTGAATACAAGCATTGAAAGATCAATCCCATTTTATTTTTACCGATCTCGCCAACAAATTTTCCGTGTTGATGTCGCATTGAGAAGCCCTGTCTCTACTAATTTCAAGATCGCCAAAACAACAAAAAGATGACGCGACATTAATACAGTTTCGATCTCATCATGACCATGCTCGTTGATCATGTTAGTTGTATAAACAACATGGCCGTTCAGCAACGTGATTCGTTAATAGAAAACTCGATGCCATAGATATTTCCAAGAGATTTTTTAAAGCGTTTCAAAACGCAGCAGGTACTTGTTTGGACTTGCATTTCCCAATCTTGATGTGTAGTTTACTTCTTCCGATTGTCTTTTCACTACCACAGTCATATATAATATGGACTGATATGAGTGTGACACATTTAATTTCGATTCATTTCTGAATTTAACTTATTTTTAATTTTAGGTTAAAATAAGATGTCGTCCCAATTTAAGCTATTTTAATCAAATCAAAATCTAATTCATTTTAAATAAATTTGTTGGTTCAATTTCGGTAATGCTAACAAAAAAAAAAAAAAAAAACTGAATGTTGACCCGGATAAATTTGTAGGTCACAAGTTAATCTGGTTCAACTGACTAAATCAGATTTCTTCGATTCGAGGTTCACGGTTCACGGTTCAATCCAGATCACCGATATATACCAAAACCAACTGGCAGCCGAACTGCGATTTAACTGATTAAACCGGCCGGTCCGGTCAATTGGTTCAGGTCTCATTTACAAAACGCGAGAGGGGTATTCCCGTAAATAATACGGAACTTCATGTCCAGTTAAAAAAACTCCAAATAGCCCAGCAGCGAACACGCCCTTCTAAAAACACCGTTTGTATCTCTCCGGCTCACTCGCCATCGGATCCCTTTCTCCGCCATTTTTTACTCTGCTCAACGCCGCCACTTTCCTTCTTCGATCGAATCTTTATCTTCGCACTTTCCGATTAAACTAGACCAGATTTTTCTACTTGGAAAGCGAGGAGACTGTTGATTTTCCGGCTGCCGGAATCGGCGCTTCAGGGAGAAGATGTTAGGATTTTCTAATGGAAGCGGTGGCGGTGGAGTTGGAGCTGAGGATTTAGCTCAACTCCAATCTACCATGCGCGCGATTGAACTTGCTTGCTCTTACATTCAGGTCTATTTTCTTTTCCTTTTTGCTTCTTCTTTCTTTATACATACGCATAAACAAGTGGTTTTCCCCATCCCTTGTCTCCTGGTTGATCTTTTTGGTTTCCTAATATATTAGAGGAAGCTGTCGATGTGTGTGTGTGGTTGCATTTATGAAATTGTTTTTATGTTTTCTTATAATTTGTTTGGCTTGAAATTGAAGTCACTGTGTAGGGTATTGAAAATTACCAAGTTGCTTTTTGAGTTTTCTTCTTTAGAAATTTTATGCTGTTTGTTTATCTGTGAGTTTTCTTCTTTACAAATTTTATGGTGTTTGTTACCAAGTTGTTTACCATGTTGACTAAGGTGTTAGGGACTACATGCCTCACTGAACTAATTTACTATTTCCGTCTTTCTGATTTTTAAATGAAGTAAGAAGTCACTTTGCTTATAAAGGGCTTGTTATGGTTTTAATCATTTCTGAAACAAGATGGTTCCATGTTTCCATGTGATTGCTATTATTTGCCTTTTTCTTATGGTCTTTGTTTGTGCTTAACTGAGACAAGTAGTACTTCATAGGATGCTCAATTCACGTGGACTTGACATTTCCCTTTCTTTCCTACAGATAAATAGTAATCCAGTTGCTGCTGAGGCAACCATTTTGTCGCTTCACCAGTCCCCACAGCCATATAAGGCGTGTAGATATATTCTTGGTAAGTCTTTCTGATGAATCCAGAACCCGACTGGCCAAGTGAACGTCGGAAGTTACAGCTGTTTGACTGAAAGTGTTTTATACTTGCAGAAAATTCTCAGGTAGCAAATGCTAGGTTTCAAGCTGCTGCAGCTATTCGAGAAGCAGCTATCAGGGAATGGAGTTTTCTTGCCACTGATGATAAAGGGGGTTTGATTAGGTAATTTCTCTTCGTTTATGTTATTTTGGTGATATATGCTTAAGCTTCCAGTTAGTTGAGTGGTCACCCTCTGCTCTATCAGGAGGCAACCCTTGGTGTCAAGTTTGTAATTTTTGATTGGCTTTGCAAATCAACTGAGCGCATTCATGCTTCACAATATAGTAGTTTAAGGATACTGCAGCTTTCCTGGACTGTGAAGCCTGTCACTTCTTGACTGTAAATTATAGTGGTTGGTCACATCATTTTCCGAGATGATCATACCTATATAAGAAATTAGAGGTTTTTATTATGAGATTTTGGATTATATGAATAAAAAATCATTAAGAAATATGGCTTAATCTTTCTGCAGCTTCTGCCTTGGCTATGTCATGCAGCATGCTAATTCATCCGAGGGATATGTGCTTTCAAAAATATCTTCTGTGGCTGCACAGCTGATGAAAAGAGGCTGGTAAGCTGGGCTGGGCTGGGCTGCTTCTGGTATTTAAAATTATAAAGCATGCACATTAGATGCTGGACGTTAGCTGTCACTTCTGATTCTAGGCATATGAGAGGATTCATGTAAAGGATGTTGTTGTTCACAGACGCTTATGACCGGTAGCTTTTGGAAAAATAGAGCAGCGCAAAGAAATCTAGACAAATTAGCTAGTTCTGTTTTTCGCTTGCTTTGTTCATCTAAGGGAACTTCTAATCTGAATAAATTACTCTTACAGGCTTGAGTTTACTCCAGCCGAGAAGGAAGTCTTTTTCTATCAGGTATCTACATTGTTTTGTAATTTTTCGGACTTCCATTTTTAGTTTCTGTATCCTATAGTTTGACTAGCATTAGGTGCATTTATGTTGTTAACTGATATTGGCCATCGTAAACATAATAGTTTATATAACTATAAATGTGCATGCATGAATCTATGAAGATGATGGCATGTGCACTGAGGGGCATTTTATATCTAAGAAATTTACCTGGTACTTCAAAACCTTTTTAACTGTTCTAACCTTAAATATGGACAAGGAAAGATTTAGAGTGTAGTAATCATTTGGGTGATTGAGTAGTAACGGGTCCTTACAATATGTACCTCCATTATTTCAGCTAGATATGTATTGATATGCTACATGCCTTAATAAAAAGAAATGGGAGTGGTTTACGAGCCATGGCTTCATAGAAATGAAAATTGCGGTAGTGCTGCTAATTAATTTGAAAAATACAATGGAATCGTCTAATATTAATGGTTAATAAAAGGATCATGGTTGATCTTCTTTTGTCCTTTAACAATTGCTGTTTACAGATCAACCAGGGTATTCTTGGTTCTCGTGGCTTAGATGTGCAGTTCATCTGTATAAATTTTCTTGAATCATTGGTAATGATCTGTTTCTATTGTTTCTAGCATTATATATATATACCATATGTGTGCTCATAATTTCTTCATCTCAGGTATCTGAATTCTCACCCTCTACTTCAAGTGCCATGGGTCTCCCTCGGGAATTTCATGAAAATTGTCGCAAGTCACTAGAGCAAAACTTTTTGAAGGTGATCGTAGGATTGCATTTGCTTCCAGATATTGTTACACCCATCGTCCTTTCGTCTGTAGAAGAATAATGGCCTATACTGATGGTTCTGTTACTAAAATTGTGTTGTTTACTTTCTATGTTTTCAATTGCAGACTTTCTATCAGTGGGCACAAGATGCTGCTTTGAGTGTTACAAACAAGATCATCGAATCACGTTCTGGTGTTCCTGAGATTAAGGTTTGCAATGCTACACTGCGACTAATGCATCAAATACTAAATTGGGAGTTTCGTTACAGCAAAGGTGGCACAAGGGCCAGCATTAATGTATTCTCTGACGGAATTAGACCTGATAATGCATTATCAAGAAAGACAGAATGTGTAATAGTTCAGGTAGCTAATTGTTATATTTAAGATTTATGACACGTGCTTGAAATTCAGAGAGATCGCATAGGGTGATGCTAGCATGTCAGATTTTATACTTGTTTTCTGTTAAAACACTTTCATGAACTCTTCATAAATCTCACCTTCAGTGGTGCTGTGCAGCCTGGAGCTTCGTGGTGTGATGTTTTGCTTTCAAGCTCACATGTTGGATGGCTGATAAATTTATATTCGTCGGTGAGGCAGAAGTTTAATTTTGAAGGCTATTGGCTAGATTGTCCTGTTGCAGTCTCTGCTCGGAAACTTATCGTACAATTGTGCTCCTTGGCAGGGGAAATATTTCCATCCTGTGAGTGTTATATGCTTTTGTATTTTCTACTAATTAATATAATCTTCTGTTGAATACGTTATAGAGACATCAAATTTGCCTGTTATCTAGTTTGCATCGCCAATTTAGGAACGATGGATGTTCATCACGTATTTCTTATCGAGATATATATTTATCCGTGAGTGACTTGTTCAATAATTTAGACAATGCGCAGATGCGAGAGCAGCATCTGCTCCTCTTGCTGTCGGGGGTGTTGCCCTGGATTGATCCTCCTGATGTCATTTCAAAGGAAATTGAAGAAGGAAGGAGTGGAAGGTGTGCTGCTCAACATTCTTGTCCTGTTTGATTTCTGTTGTCTTATATTCTTAGTCTGACATTGTGTTGTTAATTTTTTTTTTCAGTGAGATGATTGATGGTTGTCGCGCATTGTTATCTATTGGGACTGTTACTACTCCTGTTGTCTTTGACCAACTCTTGCGATCATTAAGGTCTTTGACATATAACCTTTTTTTTGCAGTTGAAAGCCATTTGGTGTTTCTTTATTCATAAAATACTTGTTCTTTCTGTTTCTTCAGGCCCTTTGGCACTCTTACACTCTTATCTATGTTAATGGGTGAAGTTGTCAAAGTACTAATGGCGAATAGTACTGATGAAGAGACCTGGAGCTATGAGGCACGCGACATCTTGCTAGACACCTGGATCACACTCCTTGCGGTGAGTATGATTAAGATTTATTTTACTACTGCTGCATTTATCTATAATATTATGCATCGCTGTGTTTATGAAACTCTGGCCATATCTGGCTCTCTTGGGGTACTTTGGGGATTTGCCTTGTGATCGTCAGAGTATTTATAAAGACCGATATCGTCTTTGCCAACAAATTATTTATTAGAGAGTCTAGAAGAATGATACATTTAAAGTTAATTGTGTCTTATGAGATACTAGTGGGCACTATTTGACCAAGGGTTGTGATGACTCCTGCCAGTCAATGGATGGTTCTGGGGGTAATGCGTGGCTACCACCTGAGGGGATGCATGCTGCAGCTAGTCTCTTTTCATTGATTGTGGAATCTGAACTAAAAGGTAACGGTTTCCAGACTCTTGACCTATGCTCTACAACTTTTGTTGGTTTGGAACTCTGTTCTTTATCAAATCTATATACAATCTGAAAGTTTGTTTCTCTAGTGGCATCTGCGTCAGCTACAACTACTGAAGATGAGGCTGACTGCCTGGCTTCTGTATCTGGTGAGCAAAATAAATGCTATGATTTCCTGGCTCTTCATCTAGTCTTTTTGCAGCAAGTCTTAGAAGGCAGGTTTTGTGCTATTCTTTGTTCAGAATTTAATATCATGTTCTGGCAGCCATGGATGAAAGACTAGGCTCTTATGCTCTCATTGCGAGGGCAGCAGTCGATGCTACAATTCCATTTTTAGAAAAACTTTTCTCTGATCGTGTTGCACGCCTTCATCAGGTGCTCTTCATCGACTTTCCTTTAGAATATAAGCGAAAGCAACATTATTTCATCTAATAAGCATTCTTCTTTTCTTTTTTGCTCTTAGCTATTATGCCTTTTGTAGCTAACATATCAAAATATACCTACATCAAAGCTTTTTTGCGATTGATTATAAAATCTGCTCGATTTCGTTTTTTTTTCTTTCTAGTGTGCACGAGTTTACTGATGTCTCCTGAGAGGTTGCTTTTGCTCACCTTAATCTACCTGTTTTAGGGCAGGAGCACTGTTGATCCGACTGAAACTTTGGAAGAGGTCTACTCTTTGCTGCTAATAATCGGTCATGTACTTGCAGATGAAGGGGAAGGGGAGACTGCCTTGGTAATTCTTTACCTTTCCTGCATCTTTTTGATGTAATCACAAAAAGAAAGATGCTAACAAGCTTTCCTTCCATTAATTTCCTGTCTATTATGACATCTTGGTTTTCAATTTATATTTTTTCCTTCCTGTTTCATGATTTACTAATATCAGGTATTCTGAATGCCTTTATCTACCAAAAAGTATTTCAAAAAATAAGAAACGTATTATTGCCACATATATCGATTTCAGACGGATAGGTCTTGAAACTACCCTTTTTCTTATTAAGTAGATGACCAGTTCTTGTAGAATCAGTCTCATAAGTAGTTTCACGAGGCCTGTTATAATTCTGTTTTTTCACTTGTAAATTCTTCCCAAGAGTAATTACGAAATGATGCTATCAACATTCAGGTTCCTGATGCTTTGCAATCTCATTTTGTGGATGTTGTAGAGGCAAACAACCACCCTGTCGTGGTACTCTCAAGGTAAGCTAAATAGAAGCCTTTCCCGACTGAACAAATGAGTGAACTTGAATAATTTGATATTACCAACAATAGAAGCCTTCAGTTTCTTGTGATTCTAAATTACCAACATATCTCTTTTTGAGTGTTGTAATGTTTTTAAGTATTTATAAGTTGTTGACAAAAAAAAAAAAGTATTTATAAGTTAGTCTTGAATTTTACTTGAGATACCAGAGGCATACTAATATTCAAATTGTTGTACAGAGTTTTTTTTTGTTTTGAACAGTGGCTATGCCCGTTCATTATCAATTTAGTATTTTATGATTGTTTTTTTTTTTTTTTTTTTTTAATTGTAGCTCAATAATAAAATTCGCCGAGCAATGTTTGGATGCAAAAACGAGATCATTGATCTTTAGTCCTCGGCTAATGGAGGTACGATTTTTCTAATTCCTGAATTGGGTAAATTATTTCGAATTGACAGATTCAAATGCATAAAAATTATCATGGTCATTAAGCATTAAAGGAAGAAATTTATTGTATTTTGGTACCTTTGTCCTATATATTGATTGGGGAAACGTATGTAGGCAGTCATATGGTTCCTTGCAAGATGGTCTTTCACATATCTAATGCTCGTTGAAGATTGCAATTTGGGTAGCAACCAGCTTCAGTCTCTACCTTCCAGAGCATGTTTATTCACGTTTTTCAATGAACACAATCAGGGGAAGTTTGTCCTTGATATAATTGTCCGGATCTCCTTGACATCGCTCATGTCCTACCCTGGTGAAAAGGACTTGCAGGTAGTCATCTTCTGTCCTTCTAAAAACGTTATTAGTTTTGATAACCCTCGCGCTTATACAATGGTATTTTACTGTGTACAAATACTATTTTTGGTCTGTTGGATGGATATATCATTCAGTTAGTTGTTTGACTTTACAAATTTTGATGACTGAAGGACTTTAGGCCAGGGAATCTGATTAGCTACAGCGAGAATTCTTTTAGGGTTTAATGTGAATTTCTTATAAGCTATGGTTATAACTGTAGGTTACTTAACTCCCATTTCTTCAAGAATGGTATTCTCTTAATCTTTTTTTATTTCGCTCTCTGCAGGAGTTAACATGTTTTCAATTACTGCATGCACTTGTTCGACGAAGAAATATTTGTTTTCACCTTCTATCACTGGTGAGTTCAGAAACTCGCCATAGTCAGGCGTAAATGGGGCCGATTTCTGTATCTTGCTTTGTTTCCAATAAAAATGACATTTTTAACCTCGTCTTTGGCTCCTCTATTACTTTTTACCACACTTGTTTTTTAGAATCCACAATCATTTCTCTTTGCGTAAAATGGCTGCTAGAAAAGCAATTTTACTGGGAATCACTCAGCTTATTTTATTTTATCCATTGGGTAAAAAGCCTTTTCCTTAGAATTCTTGTAGAGGAACTTATTCCTATATTTTTGTAAATCCATTGGGTTAAAAGCCTTTTCCTTATAATTCTTAAAGATGAACTTATTCCTATATTTGTGAATCTAACTCTTTATGCAAAACGTTCAGGACTCCTGGCGTACCCTGGCAAATGCTTTTGCAAATGACAAAACATTGTTTTTGCTAAATAGTGTTAGTCAGGTATATTCCTAAAGTTTGCATTTTGGCTCATTTATATTCATGCATGTTCTGTTTTTTGAAATGATGTTACCTCTACTCAGCGTTCATTGGCTCAAACTCTTGTTCTTTCTGCTTATGGAATGCGAAGTTCAGATGCATCAAATCAGTGAGTTACCAAAATCTGTGCACTTCGCTCACATCTTAACCACAAATTTTGCCTGACCAATAACCTTCTTTCTATTTTCGAAAAGATATGTGAAGGACCTCATGGCTCATATGACATCATCTTTAGTGGACTTGTCCAATAACAGTGACCTCAAAAATTTGGCTCAACAACCTGATATTATTATGCTGGTGAGGAAGGAAAACACGTGAAAACTTAGATTTAGTTATTGGTAAATCCTTATAAACAGAATGGTTCTTTTGTGTTAGGTGAGTTGTGTGTTAGAGCGGCTTCGAGGAGCGGCAAGTGCCACTGAACCCCGGACACAGAGAGCAATATATGAGATGGGATTATCTGTCATGAATCCTGTACTCCGTCTTCTCGAGGTTTACAAACATGAGGTACTGTTCAAGGCGCAAATATAGTGATCACATGTTATTTGGAATTGTGATGAAGTCTATATACTTAACATTTCAATACCGTTGGTGTACTATACTCTACCTGTCTTCAAAATCCTTGTGATTGGTTTTTCAGCCATTATGGTTAGAAAAACCACTAATTTTTTGTTATTGCTTAGTCTGCAGTAATTTATCTTCTTCTTAAATTTGTCGTGGATTGGGTGGATGGGCAATTATCTTACCTAGAGGCTCATGAAACAGCTGTGGTTATTAATTTCTGCATGAGTCTTCTACAAATATATTCGTCACACAATATTGGGAAGGTAAATCTGTTCCCCTATCTCTTCATTACTTCTCTGTTCAGATTGAGCGTCATTGCTTGAAAGCCGACAAGAGAAGTTTTTGTGTACCCTTCACATACACTTGCTTTTTTCTACCTCAGATATCGTTGTCTCTCTCGAGTACCTTGCTTAATGAAGCGAAAATTGAAAAGTACAAGGATTTACGCGCTCTGCTTCAGCTACTTTCCCATCTATGCTCAAAAGATATGGTAAACGTTCTTGCCTGCACGTACTGTAGAAAATATAACACATTCACCAGTATTCCTTATCTTCCAACAACTGGTACTACCTTTTTCAGGTTGATTTTTCATCTGACAGTATCGAGACACAAAGCACAAATATATCCCAGGTAAATCAAGTTAATTAAGATGAATTTGACAAGAATGGTTTGTGTAATTCTTTGAACTTACAGGTGGTGTACTTTGGTCTCCATATAATCACTCCACTTATAACTTTGGAACTCCTCAAATACCCCAAGCTTTGTTTCGACGTAAGGCTTTGCATCAACCATTGACCAAACCTCTCGTAGTACTTTTACTGTTATAATTTTCACTACTTAACGATCAATATCTGCAGTATTTCTCGCTCATTTCACATATGCTTGAAGTTTACCCCGAGACACTCGCACAACTCAATAATGACGCATTTAGCCATGTACTGACAACAGTTGACTTTGGTCTTCATCAGCAGGTGAAGTAAAATCTTCTTTTCAGAGATAGTAAGCAAACCATTTTGCTCTTGTTTTACAACAATGTTAAATCAAATCTATTTATTGATATTCTTATCAGGATGTAGATATAGTCACAATGTGCCTGAGAGCTCTAAAGGCTCTTGCTTCATATCACTACAAAGAGAAAAATGCTGGCAACTCGGGTTTGGGTTCACACGCTGCTGGACACACAGATCCAAATGGAGTATTCCATGAAGGAATACTGAGTCGATTCCTTCGTACATTGCTTCACTTCCTTCTTTTTGAGGATTACAGGTATTTAACTCTATTCACCAAAATCAATCCAAAGCGCTCTCTCAAATGGGTTGCTTATAGTGGTTTTACCGTATTCTTGTTACAGTACCGACCTAGTCAGTACAGCAGCAGATGCCTTGTTCCCTCTTATTCTCTGTGAACCAAACCTTTACCAGGTCAGTATTTAATTGTTCTCCTTAAAAACGTAAACCAAGTTTCTATGTCTTAAACCGCAGTAACTTAACAGTCTGCTACCTCTAGGGATTGGGCAACGAACTGATTGAGAAGCAGACGAATCCAAACTTTAAAACTAGGCTAGCAAACGCGCTTCAGGTGCTCACAACGTCAAACCAGCTATCCTCATCCTTGGACCGTCTCAACTACCAAAGATTCAGAAAGAACCTCAACAATTTCCTTGTTGAAGTTCGTGGGTTTCTGAAAACTAGGTGACATATTTTCAGAACTTATTTGTTTTTTTGGGTTGATAAAAAGAATTTACTTGGTAGAAATGGTTTTTCCGTTTGTAACGATTCAATTTTACTTTAACTAAATGCAAACCCATTATTAGACAAAAAGAATAATGTGATTATCTCTAATTTGAGTTTAGAAGATGTAGTTTTCCAAAAAAGTAGTCTATAAAACAAGATATACGATACTGCGGTCTTAAAAAAATCAGACTTGGATAAGAAGAATAAAAAGACGTTTACCTTGATCGTTAAGATTGGGATATGAGTCTTAATTCCAACCGTGAGGCTCATCAGGCAGAGAGCGAATACGATGGTCAGAATCATGTTGGAGCACAATAACCATGCCTTTCCGATCTCTTCACCTACACATTTTTATAATAATAATAATATAAAATAGGGGCTTTCTCTTAAGATTTTCTTGCACCTTATATAAAAAAAAAACTATTATGTCTATTCCAAAATCTTTGGTGACATTTAGGTTTGTAGTAATATCTCCTATATATTATTTGAGAAGTACATTTATAAAATAAACCTTACAAAATATTAATATTTACATCACATTACCATTACAACAAATAACAAATTATAATCTCTCATTAATTGGGGAGTACATCTATAAAATAAATCTTACAAAATGTTAATATTTACATCACATTGTCATTACAACAAAGAACAAATTATAATATCTCATTAAGTGTAGTTTAGTTATTAATTATTATATTTCCTTTTTAAAAATAGATATATATAGATTACGGTTTAAATACTTCATTAAAATCTTCCAAACAAAATCGCAATCTACATCAAATCTCTTTTTTTTAGAAAATTAAATCAAAATTTAATTTAATTTAATTAGTTTGTTTAATTAAATCAACAAAATCTTCACAAAATCTATTTTTAACTTCTTTTCAAAAAACTTTAAATTAATAAATTTATTAAAACGAAAATTATAATCTAGAAAGAAGTAAATATGTTAACTATTATTAACTAAATTATAATTTCAAAAAATAAGAAAAATAAAAAACTATGCTTAATTTAAATACTAAAAATCATTTCATCAAAAGTATACTATCATATTTTACTAAAAATAAAATTGATATACATATATTAATCTAAAATTTTACTTATATAATATTATAATTTAATAAATTATTTAAATAAATTATTTAATGTTTATATATTTGAATATTATATATATAATAATATTATTGGAATAAAATCATTTAAAGAACAAAATTAATTGTTCCATTAAGAGTATTATTGTAATTTTCCAATGGGTTAAAACAACAGAATATCTTAATAAAAAATATTTATCAAATTTTAAATTTTTATTTAACATCAACAAAAATATACATAATTTTGATGTAACTAATCTAAAATAATAAACTTAATTAAATACATATTTTTATTGATAATTTTTTTTTTATATTTAGCATTTATCTTATTAAATTATAATATCGAATCTTAAAAGAAACATTAATCCCTGCTATAGAACATGATAAATTCTAGTTAGTAGTTTAATTGGTTAACCACAATGTTTTGGCCTCAGGTATATTTAAAATTTTACTTTAGTTATATTTTCAATTAGCTATGATCGTTTTAAAGGCAATAACTATTAACATGTAGAATTGACAAAGATCATGTATGTATTGCTTATTGCGCTCCAAAAACATCGCTAAGGCATTCAATTCCATCACACTAAGGGCTGCAGTTAATAATAAGCTGAAGCATTTACAGACATCTTTCTAACCCAGCCAATGATAGATAATCCAAAGGCAAAAGACAGGATTCGAGAAGCCCAAAAACCTCTATTGGGCCTTTCCGAAAGAAGATGAAGCCCAAGATAAAAGGAGACACCCGAGGCTCGAGAAGAATATTTGACCGCCTCTTCCTCGTCGACCATAGAAGCTTCAATTCATCCCGAATCATCCATAAATCGAAGGAAACTTCAATCCAAAATTTAATCCATATCGCATCTGCAAAATTTGATTTGATATTGAGGAGCTATTTAGCAATTAGAATTTACTAATTACTTATGATTATGTGCTATTTAAAAAAAAAAATTATATATATATATATAAATCAAGAATGAGAGGGATTTCTTTGATATAAGATTGAAAAATATAGAGCCGTTGAGGCCTTATTAATGTAAATGTCAAAAACAAATAAATGTCAACTTCCCAACTATCTTTCTGTCAAAAAATTAAATGTTTTTCCACATATGGAAAATCATTTAATAGTAGGAATTTTTTCAAGACCAATAGTCATATAAATAGAACCTCTCTTAACGATATTTCTCAAATAGATTTCATACAAAAAATAATTATTATGGGTATTACAAAAACTATTGTGACTTATTTTCTTGTAGCTATATTTGTAGTTTCGTTGTCCGACCACAACCTTTTGGCTTCAGGTATGTTTAATTTTGATTTAGTTTAAAATTAGTTTTGATCATTCTAAAAGCAATAGCCAAACATGTAAAATTTGTAATTACCATGTCTTTACTACAATTTAATCTTTATCTGGGTTTGTGTAGGTGAAAAATTCTCATATGACTACTGCACTATTTTGTGTTCGGATCGATACGGAACGTATGAATGTTTAGTTGACTTTGGAAATGCTGGTTACGTAACTGGGAGATGTGCTTCTCGTTCTCCTAAAGATCCTAAGAAATGTTGTTGCCAAAAGCATCCTCTCTCAACAAGCTTTAATGATAAATCCAGATTAAGTGTACCACATGGACCCCTTCTGTTTTGTCTTGCGTCTATTATGCTTCCCTTTTCACTGTCTTACGAGTAACCGGGTCTTCTGTGATGAAATTCAGACTAGTCTCCAGACAATGTAGCCACTATGTAAATTCTGCAGTTATCAAGTGGGTACATTGGAGAGGATAAAATAGGATCTAACTTTTTCAGCTGTTATGCACTATTAATCTGGATTTGTGTAGCTTGAGATCAGTTATTCAGCTGTTGCGATTGCACTATTAATCTGGTATCTGGATTTGTGTAGTTTTGAGATCAGTTACACAATAACTAAGATGTTATTTTCTGTGAAGATTGTTCATTTCTTCAGTATATTTATTATATGGTTTTGGTTTTTAGTTTCGAGAATGTTTGACTGATTCTTCAGAGGGAGATACCTGATAATTCCGGAAATTGATTTGTGTAGCCCACCTCTAGTTTGGCTGCTTCCTCAACTGGCTCTGTTTGTTTTTGATTCTAACATGTCATGGCATGTGAGGATTAGTACTTTTAGTATATAATGTATCTCCTAATATATGCATGCAAAAAAATCACATATCTTCATATTTGAATGCTAGTATTTGCAATTTTTGTCTCTTTGACAAGAGTAATATGAACAAGTGATAAAGAATGGCAGCTAGGTTCAGAATGAAAACAAAATCTCCATGTGAACAGCCTTATGAATTTGGAAACAGGGTCTTGCTTTGATTTGGTCTGGTCATATTTTCACACATCGAAAACGTTTGTTTTGTTTCTTGTTCTCTTTTACTCTTAGATATCCAAGAAAATTTGTAGAAAAAAGCTTGGTGTTTTACTGAGATTCAAGCTAGAACACAGCACAATGATGAATAATGTCGGTCAGCACAAGGTGATCGCTTTTCCTCTCGGGGAACGACGTCGTTTTAGTGACGTTCGTTGGAAAGGCAAGGACCTACAAAACGACGACGTCTCTGTGTTTTTGCCAACGAAAGAAACGTCGCCGTTTGCTAAGCTCGACTCGAACTGTTGTAAAGCCTGGTCCACGTTTTAATTCAGACCCAAATTCGAACAGATCTGAACTGAAGTTGACCAAACCAATCCCCACAGATCGGTTCATTCATTCCGATTGATGCTAGTTCAGAAATTCATTAACCATAGAAAAGACCTTCTAACTGAGATTTATAAATCATTTGATGTTTTAATATAGAGCACGAGAACACTCGAAAAGATTCAAACACGAAAAAATTAATAAATTTTAAACTATAGTGTTAAAAACTTTAACGTATTTTGGCATTAATTTTTTTTTTATAATTTATTATTAATAATAAATATATGATACAATATACAGAATGTTAATATTCGGTTAAGTTTACCCTAAATATATATTGTTAACAAATATGAAAGCTAATTATAGCAAGGAGATAAATAAAAAACAACAAAAAGATATTGAGATTGTTTTGGAAGTAATTTAATACGTGTACAATTCCAAGATTTTTTCAATTATGTTAATACTTATTCAAAAGATTAAGCCATACAATACCGATCGGTTTTCTGATAGTGAAGTAACCAATTTGGTACACATGAGTCTATTAACGCAAATTACATAGGACTTCACTACTACTCTAGCAATGACATCCACGGATTGATTACATGATCGTGGATTAAACCCGAAACTAGATTCAGTATCTAAGGAAGCACATCGGATATCAGTGATGTACTGCTGCAATCCTCGCTATTCTTAAGGGTTGGCAATGACTTTTATAAGCACTTGACAATCTCATTCAAACAGAATAACAAAAATTCCAAAGTTTTTGATGCATTTAGTTGTTATAGTATATTTTAAAAAACATATAATAAAAAAATGGGAGCACAATATAACCAAAAGTGTGAGTAGAAAACAGAAAGAAATATTTGTTCAAAATATAAGAAGAATAGTAAGAAATCATGAGGTTAAGTTTGATATATATCAAAAGCAAAATAATAAAACAACCATAAAACTGAGAAATGGTCCGTGCGTGTAATATATATCTATCAATATTAGTTTAAAATTGTTACTTGACTATAGATAAATAATTTCGATTAGATTAATGAGTGTGTCTTTATATGCATAGATGAAAGCAAATAACCTTCAATGTTTTAACCTTTAACAAATGTACGAGTGAGTATGGAACGTGTGATTGTGTGAATGCAGCGTGGGCTGTAAGTCATCCCACTACAAGGATCCGGACATTGTTGTTGTCGCTGTATGAATTTTGGGCTTCTAATTAGTCATTTACTTTGGGCTCATTCTGTTTCTTTATTTTTATTTGATCTAAACAAATCTCTTCTCTTTTACGGAAACGGATATTTGAACTCTGAGTTGGTTGATTTTTCTTTACGGATGGCATCATTTAATTTTACTGTTTCAACTTTTCGAATAAAGAAATTGATATTTTTCACCTTTAGGGTAACTAAGAATTAAATAGCTGGGAAAGGTTGGTATGACTTGGAGATGAGATTTTACTGTTTTTATGTATTCTTCAAAAACTCATATATCATGATGCAGTCGGATAGGGTAGCTTCATCATGTTAATTTATTATGTGAGCTAGTCGAGTTGGTAGATCTCTTAATTTCACTTATATCTCTCTCTCCAATAATTTTTTTTTTTTTTGGGCAACAGTAACAATTCATTAAAACAGGAAAACATTACAGATAATTGTTGGCACCATTCACATGGGCAAGAAGAGAGAGAGCTAAACTGCTCTTGGCAAGACTATCCGCCGAAGCGTTAACTAGTCGAGGAACATAAAAGAAATCGATTTCAGAGAAAGCAGTAGAGAAACTGGCAATGTCCGAGAGAATTTCATGTAAATGTTGATTTTGCTCTGAGTTTTTCAGAGTCTTGATTAAGACTTGTGAATCTGAGCAAACAGTCAGCTTGAGGATTCCTTTCTTTGAGGCTTCTTTTAGACCCAGCAAGATTCCCAGCGCTTCTGCTAGAAGAGGAGAGTTCACAAATTTTACATCCATCGCACCTTGTGCAAGCTCTTCTCTGTTTGAGTCACACAACACCCAGCCTAACCCATTATGGTTAAATTCTTCGTTCCAGGCAGCATCAGTGAATAATAGATTAGAAGACACCGGATTCATTAAAGGTTTGAGCTGCTTCCCCTGCAATCCAGAGAGAGGGAGAGATTCTTGAGCATGTTCCCATTCCAAGGCCGAGGAAATTGCCAATGATAGACACTCTGCGACAGGAATGATTCTCTTCTGGAAAATTAGATCATTTCTAGTAGTCCAAATGCGCCAGCATATCCAAGGGAAGAGCATTCCTTTCCCAATACATGTTGGAGGCAGGGAAGTGAAACTAGCTGCTCTTTTAAAGGCCTGTTGAAACGATAGTGGTGGAGCAGACCATGGATTTTCCTTAAAAGGAGCGATCTCCCAAACCTGTTGAGCATACTGACAATCAAAGAACAGATGCTGAATTGTTTCCACTTCATCACATCTTGGGCACTTAGCTAAGTGGTGGAGACCTCTAATTTGCAGGTTTTTACCCACAGGAAGAGCATTTTGCAGGGTCTTCCATGCGAATATTTTGATCTTAGGAGAAATATTCTTACGCCACAAGTCATTTATCCAGCTGAAAGTTGTAGCATTGAGGTCGCTGCTAGGATTAGAATCCTTCAATTCTCGGTTTATCGCAAGACTTGCGTACCCGGATTTTGTTGTGTATAGCCCATTTTTGGTGAATGGCCAGATATAAGAATCATCTGCTCCGGAGTGACTTGGTCTAATGCACTGGAAATCATTGGCAATTAGGGGTAAGAGCTGATTAAGTTTAACGATGTCCCAATCGTTTGAACCTTCAATTAGTAAATCTGAGACTGTAAGGTCTTCTGAATTTTTTGGAGCAGGGCCAAACGGTGTCTTTGACTCACCAGATAGAAGCCATGGATCAGTCCATACTTTTATTGACTCTCCATTACCCACAGCCTTGATCAAATTCTGGTTCAATAAGTCTCTCCCAATCATGATGCTTCTCCATCCATGAGAGCAAATAGCTGGAGTCTTTGCGACTAAAAAGGAGGATGATTTGAAATATTTGCCTTTTAGAATTTTGTAAAGAAGGCAGTGGGGAGAATTAAGTAACCTCCAGCTCAGATTAGCTAAGAGAGCTTCAATGAAATCCTGCACTTCCCGGAATTCAAGTCCTCCCAAGCTTTTAGGTTTAGCAAAAACTCTCCAAGCTACCCAACACATTTTCTTTTCCTCCGGGTTTGCATCCCACCAGAAGCGCGTTAAAGCCGATTGGATTCTTTTCGTTAGGCTCGCAGGGAGTTGGAAGCACATCATTGAGTAGGTAGGGATGGCTGAAAGGACTGATTTTAACATTGTAAACTTCCCTGCTCCCGATAGGTGTCTTGCTGACCACGTACCAGCTTTTTGTTTAATCCGGTCCACTAAGGAAGAGAACCAGTCTCTTTTTTTCCTTCCAAAATTCTCAGGAAGACCCAAGTATTTGCCTCCACCGCCTTCTTTAGCAATCCCCAGCCTAGCTTTAACTCTATCCCGTTGAATATACGGATCGATACGCATGGCATGAATGTTTAACTGACTGTGTAGGAGCTGGTTACGAAAGTGGGCTATGTGCTTCTCGTTCTCCTAAAGATCCTAAGAAATGTTGTTGCCAAAAGCATCCTTTCTAATGATTTGTGATTCGAGTGTTGTAGTAAATGCCATGGAATAAAATTAAAAAACTGTTTATGATAAATTTATAATACGTATTAATTTCTTTTCTTAGCATTTATTTTGATAATATATTTTAATCAAAGGCAAATAATATTATAGTGATTAGTGACATTTCCTCCTCTTTATGTCATTTGACAATAACTTAATATCGATTTCTTCCATAAACTATATTTTTATAATATATTTTTTTGTGCCAAAGATATTAAATATTGTTTTAGAATAAAATTCTAAAACTAATGAAGCTGTTAAAATTTCAACCAAAAATTTCAGAATGTCCTTTATTAAAGAAAAAATTTCAATTATTGTTTGAAAAAAAAAACCACTTCACTTAAAAAAATATTTTAGACATCTGTGAAATTTCTTTTGGAACAGTTATCAAATTTCAAGATGAGATTAGAAATATTTTATTAAAGTAACTTTTCTAAATATTGAATATTTTCCAAATAAACTTAAGTAGTCAAATTTTTAACAGATAAATCATACTCAACCCAGTTATTTGCTTGGTAAATATTTTGGTCTAATCTTCCGATTAGCAAAAGTAATTATAATCTTAGCAAAATTATGCAAACTATATGTTTAAAACAAAAAAAAAAAAAAATAATTGATATATTTTCCAATAATAATGTTTGAATATGTTTCAAAATTACATAGTAAACAAACTATATCTTTATTATTATAAAAAAAAAAAAAGTTGTCAATTTGCTTATATTAAAATCAAAACCAATGGAGTAAAAAAAACGAATAATATTAATAAACGTAACCAGATAACCTTTTCGATTTTAGCACATACTAGCAAGTAAATCAACCTCCCCGAATCCGGTCGGTCCACATCTGAGAAACCCTTAATTCTCTGTCCCGTTCGATTGTGGAATAGTTTCAATTCAAGTCCTCCAATTTCACTTGCGATTTCCACGATTTGTTAACGAGAGCCTGAGAAAGGAGCCCAAGGTTTTTGCGGCTTTGAGACCAAAGGGGAAAGAAGAAGAAGGGTCCGAGGATAAAACCACAAGTATAGGAAGAAAATGGCAATTTTGGTAAATATTTCAAAAATTGAAACATTGCGAAGTTACGAGAAGACAAAGGATCATGGACGACTCCGACCATGTATGGCGATGAATGAGGTTTTATTTTTACCGGTTTCTTGTTACAGCAGGGGCGGATCAAAAAGAAAAAGAAAGTGTAGAAATGTACGGTGCTACTAATTATTATTATTATTTTGTTTAAGAGCACAAGTTAGCTTTCCAACAATAAATTATGCAATGAAATCTTACATTTAACTTAATATATTGATTGACCATAATGATAAGATATGCAATAAATCCTCTTTGACCAATTTGACAAGTATCAGGACTTTTTAAATATTTCACTTTGATTTGCTGACTATATATATACCATACTAAATGATACAAGCATAGAAACAAATAAATGTCAACGATCTTTCTGTCAAAAAAATTAAATGTTTTTCCACATATATGGAAAATCAATTAATAGTAGGAATTTTTTCAAGACCAAAATTTTTATAAATAGAACCTCTCTCAACGATATTTCTCAATAGATTTCATACAAAAAAAAATTATTATGGGTATAACAAAAACTATTGTGACTTATTTTCTTGTAGTAATATTTGTAGCTTCAGGTATGTTTAATTTTGATCTAGTTCAAAATTAGTTATGATCATTCTAAAAACAATAAACATGTAAAATTTGTAATTACCATGTCTTTAATACAATTAATCTATATGTGGGTTTGTGTAGGTGAAAAATTCTCATATGACTACTGCAGTACTTTGTGTTCGGATCGATACGCATGGCTTGAATGTTTAAGTGACTGTGTAAGAGATGGGTACAAAAGTGGGCTATGTGCTTCTCGTTCTCCTAGAGACCCTAAGAAATGTTGTTGCCAAAAGCATCCTTTCTAATGATTTGATTCGAGTGTTGTAGTAAATGTCATGGAATAAAAAAAACTATTTATGATAAATTTATAATACGTATTAATTTCTTTTCTTGACATCCCTTATAATTGAGAATTATTTTAACAAAATAACCTTATATTCACGTGGAATATTACATCAGTGTCATGCTTACGTGTCGTCGCCAGAATGATTCTAAGAAAATATATTTTATATGACATTAATTACTAGACTAATTACATAATATGCCATTAGATCAATCATATATATACTATCTTTATTTTAAAGATTATAATCTTACCTAAATTAGCTGTAATTATTTATGAAAAACTGAATAAATAAATATTCCATAAAATTATAGCTGATTTTATTGTTTCCTAAATTTGACTAAATCGAGTAAGTAAATATTCTATAAAATTATTGTTGGTTTTATTGTTTCCTAAATTTGTTTTTTTAATTTTTATTTTAAAATATATTGTTTTAACTAAATAATTACTTAGTAACTTAAATATGTAAAAACATTAACTTTAGATTTCAATTATTTATACAATAATATACTATTGAAATATTTAGAAATGTTTATTCAATTTAATAATTTTTCTATAAAATATTATAAATATCTTATCCCGCATTATACGCGGGAATTACCTAGTCTATTATTATAATACAGTTTAATCAAAGGCAAATATTATAGTGACGTTTCCTCTTCTTTATAAACTCATTCGACAATAACTTAATATCGATTTCTTCCATAAACTAGATTTATTATAATATTTTTTATATCAAATATATTAAATATTGTTTTCAAATAAAATTCTAAAATTTTCTTTACTCAAAAAAGTTTATATCAATTATATTTTTTTTGTAAAAAAAAACCACTTCACTTAAAAAATATTTTGGACATCTATGAAATTTCTTTTGGAACGGTTATCAAAGTTCAGGATGGGATAGAAATATTTTATTAAAAGTAACTTTTCTAAATATTGATTTTTTTCCAAATAAACTGAAGTAGTCATTTTTTAAAACAGATAATCATACTCAACCCAGTTATTTGCTTGGTTAATATTTTGGTAAAATCTTCCAATTAGCAAAAGTAATTATTAGACAAAAAGAATAATGTGATTATCTCTGATTTGAGTTTAGAAGATGTAGTTTTCCAAAAAAAAGTAGTCTATATATATAAAACAAGATATACGAATAATACAATTTTAATAAGGTAGGAGGCGGCGAGGCGTGTTCTTTGACTTGCAATTACAATTTTAATTACATTCCACGAAAAAATGCTTAATGATGTCTAATTTGGTTCGGTTTGGTCAAACCAATTTTGATTTGTTATGGAGTCGAATTTTTATGAGTTTTCTAATACATTTAGTTTGGATAGTTCTTGGATCATCATTTCAAAGGTTTGTTTTTGCATTTACTAATTACTTATGATCATTATGTGCTATTAAAAAAAAAAAGGAAAGTCAAATCTATTCGGTTTGTTAAATAAATACTTTTAGTCGATCTTGATATTACAATTTGTAAAGTCATAACTATTTGTGCCATATCATCAAGACATCAACCAACAAGTTGCATATTTGAGGTTTTTCATGAAATCAAAATTTTATACCCTATACGGTGCTACTAATTATTATTATTATTATTATTGTTATTTTGTTGAAGAGCATCACTTAATTATTATTACAAAACTTTCCAACGATAAATTATGAATGAAATCTTGCTTTTAACTTAATATATTGATTGACCATAATGATAAGATATGCAAAAAATCCTCTTTGACCAATTTGACAAGTATCAATACTTTTTAATACTCCTATTCATTTTGATTTGCGACTATATATAGACCATACTAAATGATACAAGCATAGAAACAAATAAATGTCAACGATCTTTCGGTCAAAAAATTAAATGTTTTTCCACATATATGGAAAATCAATTAATAGTAGGAAAAATTTCAAGACCAAAAGTTATATAAATAGAACTTGGTTAACCGATATTTCTCAATAGATTTCATACAAAAAACAATTATCATGGGTTTTACAAAAACTATTATGACTTATTTTCTCGTAGCAATATTTGTAGTTTTGTTGTCCGACCACAACCTTTTGGCTTCAGGTATGTTTAATTTTGATCTAGTCTAAAATTAGTTTTGATCATTCTTAAAGGAATAGCTAAACATGTAAAATTTGTAATTACAATGTCTTTACTAAATTTAATCTTTATGTGGATTTGTGTAGGTGAAAAATTCTCATATGACTACTGCAATACTTTGTGTTCGGATCGATATGCATGGCATGAATGTTTAACTGACTGTACAATAGCTGGTTACGTAAGTGGGTTATGTGCTTCTCGTTCTCCTAAAGAACCTAAGAAATGTTGTTGTCAAAAGCATCCTCTCTAATGATTTGTGATTCGAATGTTGTAGTAATTAATGCAATGGAATTAAAAAAAAAAAAACTATTTATGATAAATTTTATAATACATAATAATTTCTTTTCTTGACATCTATTATAATAATACATTTTAGTCAAAGGCAAATAATATTATAGTGATGTATCCTCCTCTTAATAAACCCATTCGGCAATCACTCAATATCGATTTCTACCATAAAGTAAATTTATATGTTTTTAGCAAAAAAAGAAAAAAAAATGAGAAGAGTTTGAAACGTCGACCATTGCGATCCATATTCTTACAAAAAGTTATGACTAAACATGTTGTGTTCTGATATATTACGGTTTTGATGGATTTTAACCATCATATTAGTAGATTTTTGTGTGTTTTATTTGTGTTTTAGAGTCTTTACAGGTTGGAAAACGTCTAAGTTCGCAAAGAGCAATGGATAAGGGCAAAAGATCAAAACTGGACGTTTTCAAGATGCAGGATTATGCAGAAGGGTCAAAAGTTTGTCATTCGTTGATTGTCTTTCCTATACCGGATTTCAATGATTTTTGGACACAAGATCTCTCTTTGAGTTAGCTTTCATTTGGGACTGGTTTCATGTCATTATCATCAGTGGTGCAGGAGTTATGCCCGTTTTACTGAAGACAGGTCAATCTGGCCAGCAGCTGAAGCAGATGGAGAAATAAGCCTCTGGAAACAAGAACGATCGATCCTCCAAGGAACGATCGTTCCTGACCTACCAAAACATCCCAGAAACTTTGAGAGAAACAAGAACGATCGATCCTCCAAGGAACGATCGATCCTGACCTACCGACCTGTTTTAGATATTTGTTTTAGACGCGTTTTTAGAGATATTTAATGATAGTTTTCGACTTTTGTTGAAGGAGACTCATTCTGAAACTTATTCTCTCTCATTTGAGAGTGAAAAAACTTGTAAAAACTCTCTCATTTACATAATCTTGTAAGCTTGGAAGAAGAACACATCTTGATTCATCATCCATAGAGAAGATTTCTTATCCCTTAAGCAATGTTTATCTTGATGCTTTTGAATCTCTGTTTGTCTCTTCTTGTTTGCTCTGTAACTATGTATGAGTAGATTTTAGGTTGACTATGGCTAGGTAGATGGCTTAGATTGATGGTTAGGAATTGTGTTTATGGTTTGATCTTTGTAGATCCTTCACTCTTAGTTGTCCTCTATGCTAGATTAGGCTTGGAAGAGTAGAATCTAGACCATATGAATTTCATACCCGGAAGGTGTTTATGAAATTCTTGAACCATGCTAATTGTGAGCTTTGTTATCCTAACCTATGGAAGTAGTTGCTTAGGATGCTTAGTGGTAATTTGAGATGGTTTTGAATGCTCACTAAGTTCCAAAATTGCAAATGGGAGTTTGTTCAATTTGTTCTTATTGTAGGGATTTACAGCATGGAAATGTGTAAGTCTACTTGTGATCTCAAGGCCTAGGTTAAATTTGCATAAGTTCCTTAGACACAATGATTAAGCTAGAGTTTAAGCCATCAATTGCCTAGTCATGGTTAATCGTTTTTAGCATAAGATTTCATATCGTTTTTAGTTTGTTCTGTATTTAGTTTGTTTGCTTGTTTAGTTTGTTTCGAAACCACCATATATATCCGCTCTAGATTAGCTTAATTTCTCATAATCCTAGTGCTTTATTCCTTTTTCCTTGTGGTTCGACCCCGTTATTAGCTACAAGTGGCTTAACCGTGCACTTGCGGTTTATAATCAGGTAAACTCTCGAGAGTACTCTATAGTGCTTCTCGGGTGAAACTCGAGTGAGGTGAAAAAACCTCCGTACCATGTTCCAAAATATAAAGTTACTATATACTTCTCTGTTTTGCAATAATATTGTTTTCATATGTTTCAAAATCACATTGTAAACAAACTATATCTATATTATATATAATATTTTTTAAAAGTAGTCAATCTGCTTATATTAAAATTAAAACCAACAGAGTAAAAAAACCGAATAATATTAATAAACATAACCTTTTCAATTCTAGCAAATTCTATTCTTCTTCTTTGAAGTGTTACGTTATTTTTACAACTTTTTGGTAAATTTATCAGTGGTTTTGTTTCCACTGATTTCTTAGCCATGCGAGTCATATGGACCTTGATTGATAGTATTGAATCGCTTGAAGGTTACTTACCAAGACGTACGTTCATATGGTCATAAATTCCCACGACAGAGCTTTTCTTGATGAGATATGTGCTAAGCAAGTTCTGAGGGTTATCACTATAATATCTCAATATATAATATCCCCAAAGCCTGTGACCAGTGTAACTAGTCGATTGATCTGAGTGTTAATTGGATATTATTATTATTTTTATCTTCTGTGTAATTTTACTACTCATGTTTTGGTCTATCTCTAATGAGGTGGATTATCTATTGGCTTTAAAATACCATTTTGGTATGTATTGATGGTCTTAATATATTTCTCTCTGATATGAGAACAGAGCAAAGAGCCTATCATTGCTTCAGTTCCGTAGTAGTACAGGTTTGTTGATCTTGGATTTTCCATCTATTTTTTCTGAGTTTTCCGCGTTTTTGACCGAGTTAAAGCGCAAAACACTGTGAAACTGAGTTTTATTGTTTTTTCAGAGAGGGTGTCATAACGTTAGTATAAACCTTTGTGTTTATCATGTCTGTCGTAGTGATAGTTCCGACTTTCAACAATTCACTCATGCGATTACGATTGTCGATATCTTGCAAATCAGTCATGTCAAAATGCAATATGTGCTTGGTTAGATGTCTTCTGTGCTTCAGTGTCGTCCATCCTTCACTTGCACATTATTTCCCATACCATCTGCAGTCGTTTATTCATTTGGTGAAGGAAACTGACGACGGCCATCAGAGAAATAAACTAGGTTTATAAGGAGAATAACACCAGCGAGAAAGAACAAAGAGATCGCCATTACGAGGAAGAAGATCACTGAGCCTGATGATCAGATCTGTGTGCGTGATTACTGAGGAGAAGAGAAGGCAAATCTCGGTATGGTGAAGATACCGCTCGATGTGTATACAAACCAGCTGAAGTAGTCGTACACTTGTACTGTTGTTAGTTGTTACTTAGAAAGTGATGACATTAATAAGGTCCATTAACCGATTCTTAATTTATATAATAAATCGTTTACTCGCATGATATTGTCTGTAACATATGAAACAACAAAATGAAAGGAAAACAAAAAAAAAAGACTAAAAGAGCAAGAAAATGCAAAAACAAAAATAAAGAAAAATAGAATCAATTATTAGGTGAACCGTTCCCGCGTGCTCAGGCCCCCCGTAAGAAAATCTCTTGTTGCTAGATTTTTTTTATGTTGTAGTAGGCGGGGTTCGTCGCTCCTACTGTGAGATTATAGGCCGGCTGGAAATCGCGGCTGTTAACCACGATTTCCAGGTCGATGCGATGTGCAGCTTTGGCGCTGCTCGGAAGGTAATCAGATCTCATCTGCGTAGTCGTGTGCCGACCGAAGAGGTTACTGTTTACTATTTCACCGCCCCACTGCACCTTCTCTGCATAGTCAGTGAAGCGAGTGAATATTTCGGTCGGCCAATAACCAACTGGCGTGAGTTTGGTGCCATGACCGACAGACAACCACCAATGTCCAAGACTTGAATCCTACATTTATGTTTATTTTTATATTAGAAAAATATTTACATAATAAAACAATCAAAATAAATAGTCTAACCTTCCAAATCTGAATTGTGAGTTCGGTTTGGGGGGACATGAGAGTGATGGCGCCTTCAATGAGTACACTGCCGCTGGTTTGTATAAAACCAGAGCAGCGGAGATTGTAACATCTCTCACGAGTGTATGCATCGTTCTGCAAAAAAAAAATACATTGTTAGTTAGTTTATAGAAAATACATTTTTTATAGTATTGTTGTACATGATAAAAAGACGTCAAATTGAAGTGAAATAAAAATTACACATTTACCGTCCATAAAATAAAGAGTCTTGGTTGTGAATCCGAATATAGCTCGGGATAAACCTAAATAGTAAAATAATCAAAATAATTATAAGTTTAGTCATTCTACATTTATAAGTTTCTAGTTAAAATAAAGTTCTATTACAGATAATTATTAGAAATAGTTTGTAAATAATAATTAATTTAATTAATAAATAAACTAACCTGCCATCCAGCCTCGATGGTGCTCATGTCACTGTTGTTGTACGTACCAGACACAAGCCAAATCTGGCCTAGGCTAAATTCGCCGACTTGTTCTACTTCCGGGTGACCCACACTCATTGTGACTTTTGTTCCATAAATGTGCGTCGGGCTGATCAAATATTCGATGGCACCAAGTAGCGTTTGAGCTGGTGGTATCACCCCATGACACCGAAAACGTAGGTGTATTGGAGGTGGCCGGTTCCAGTGGCCTTGGGAGGGGAGTTATTCTCTTCGGAGGAAAACAACATGGTCTTGTCCCCGCTTCCAGGATTAGTCGTGTACAGCGGATTACCTGGATTATCAAAAATATATATATATATCCGATGGCATACTGTGTTTCCAAAACAATACACAAATTAAGTTAAGGTTAAAATATGAAAGAACAATTAGTGTGTCCTGCAAATCATTGTTAACATATCTTCATATGCATGCAGATTCGGTTTTTAGATTTAGTTAGTTTCGGTTTTGGTTTTGTGAAATTTTTATTCGGTTTGGATTTAAATAAAATATAGAGATAAATAAAACGACTATATTTAATTTCAGTTGATACTATATTTATATAGAATTTGTCCCGTGCTATAGCACGGATCGATGTTTCTTTTAAGATTCGATATTATAAATTAATAAGATAAATGCTAAATATAAATATATATATAGATAATTTATCAACAAAAATATGTATTCAGTTAAATTTAATATTTTAGATTATTTATATCAGAATTATGTATATTTTAGTTGATGTTAAATAAAAATTTAAAATTTGATAAATATTTTTTATTAATATATTTTGTTGTTTTTATCCATTGGAAATTACAATAATACTCTTAATGGAACAATTAATTTTGTTCTTTAAATGATTTATTCCCATAATATTATTATATATTTTTAAAAAACTTTAAGGTTAGATTCTAAATAAATGTTTTTTAAACAATCAAATATATAAACATTAAATAACTGTATTTAAATAATATATTAAATTATAATATTATTTAGGTTATTTGTTTGTTTAATATATGTATATCAATTTTATTTTTTTGTAAAATATGATAATAAATTTTTGATGAAATGATTTTTAGTATGTAAATTACAAATAGTTTTTTATTTTTCTAATTTTTGAAATATAATTTATTTAATAATAGTTAACATATTTACTTGTTTCTAGATTATTATTTTCGTTTTAATAAATTTATTTATTTTAAATTGTTCAAAAAGAAGTTAAAAATAGATTTTGTGAAAATTTTGTTGATTTAATAAAATAAAATAATTAAATTAAACTAAATGTTGATTTAGTGACCAAAAAAAAAAAACTAAATGTTGATATAGTTTTCCAAAAATAAGAGATTTGATGTAGATTGAGATTTTGTTTGAAAAAATTTAAGGAAGTATTTATATCGTAATCTAGATATATATATTTTTTTAAAGAAAATAAAATTCGATGACCATGATTTAATTAAATGATCACATAATAATTAATGACTAAAATATCCTTATTGAGATATTTTAATTTGTTTTTAGATGTAGTGGCATTGTGATGTAATTATTAATATTTAATAAGGTTTATTTATAAGTGTACTCCCCAAATAATATATAGGGGTATTGTGAATATCTTTTTTTTTTTGGTGAAACACTTAATTCCTTAAGTTTTAAAGTTTAAATGCCCGTAAGGACTACAAATAGGTTTAATAATAAGCTGGATATTATTATTATTATTATTGTTGGTGGTGGTGTTGTTGTTCTTATTATTATTATTATTATTATTATTATTATTATTATTATTATTATTATTATTATTATTATTATTATTATTATTATTATTATTATTATTATTATTATTATTATTATTATTATTATTATTATTATTATTATTATTATTATTATTATTATTATTATTATTATTATTATTATTATTATTATTATTATTATTATTATTATTACTATTACTATTACTATTACTATTATTATTATTACTATTACTATTATTATTATTGTTATTATTATTATTATTATTTTGGTGAAGAACACCACTTAATTGTTATTACAAAAACTTTCCAACAATAAATATGCAATGAAATCTTCCATTTAACCTAATATATTGATTGACCATAATGATAAGATATGCAATACATCCTCTTTGACCAATTTGACAAGTATCAAGACTTTTTAAATATTTCACTTTGATTTGCGACTATATATAGACCATACTAAATGATACAAGCATAGAAACAAATAAATGTCAACGATCCTTCTGTCAAAAAGTTAAATGTTTTTCCACGTATATGGAAAAACAATTAATAGTAGGAATTTTTTCAAGACCAAAAGTTATATAAATAGAACCCCTCTCAACGATACTTCTCAATAAATTTCATACAAAAAAAATTATTATGGGTATTACATAAACTATTGTGACTTATTTTCTTGTAGCAATATTTGTAGTTTCGTTGTCCGATCACAACCTTTTGGTTTCAGGTATGTTTAATTTTGATTTAGTTTAAAATTAGTTTTGATCATTCTAAAAGCAATAGCTAAACATGTAAAATTTGTTTTTACCATGTCTTTACTACAATTAATCTTTATGTGGGTTTGTGTAGGTGAAAAATTCTCATATGACTACTGCCATACCTTGTGTTCGGATCGATACGCATGGTTTGAATGTTTAAATGATTGTCAAGTAGCTGGTTACGTAAGTGGGCGATGTGCTTCTCGTTCTCCTAAAGAACCTAAGAAATGTTGTTGTCAAAAGCATTCTCTCTAATTATTTGTGATTCGAGTGTTGTAATAAATAAAATGGAACCTAAGAACTAAACATATTGTGTTCCAAATACGTAATTTTAAAAGTATGATGCGTACTAATTACTTATGATTATGTGTTATTTTTAATATATATTATAAAAAAACGAAAGTCAAATCGATTCGTTAAACAAATACTTTTAGTGGATCTTGATATTACAATTTGTAAAGTCATAACTATTCGTGCCATATCATCAACCAATAAGTTGCATATTTGAAGTTTTTTATGAAATCAAAAATTTATATCCTATACAGTGCTACTAATTAGTAGTATCCCCTATATATTATTTGGGAAATACATTTATAAATAAACCTTACAAAATATTAATAATTACATCACATTGCTTTTACATCTAAGAACAAATTTAAATTTTTCATTAAGGGTATTTTAGTCATTAATTATTATGTGTTTATTTAATTAAATCATGGTCATCGATTTTTATTTCCTTAAAAAAATAGATATATCTAGATTACGATTTAAATACTTTCTTAATATCTTCCAAACAAAATTGTAATATACATCAAATCTCTTATTTTAAAAAATTAAATCAATATTTTGTTAATTTAATTATTTTATTTAATTAAATCAACAAAATCTTCACAAAATCTATTCTTAACTTTTTCAAACAATTTAAAATAAATAAATTTATTAACAAAAAATATAATCTAGAAACAAGTAATTATGTTAACTATTATTAACTAACTTATAATTTCAAAAATAAGAAAAAATTTAAAAAAATATATTTTAAATTTACATACTACAAATTATTTCATCAAAAGTGTATTATCATATTTTACTAAAAAAAAATTGATATACTTACTAAAAATTAAAATTCAACATTAACAATATTATAATTTAATAAATTATTTAAATAACATTATTTAATTTTTATATATTTGATTGTTTTTAAAAAAAATCCTCATAATTATATTACCGAAATACTTTTTAGAATCTAACCTTAAGGTTTTCTAAATTTTATAATAATATTATTGGAATAAATAATTTAAATAACAAAATTAATTATTCCATTAAGAGTATTATTGTGATTTCTAATGGGTAAAAATAACAGAATATCTTAATAAAAAATATTATCAATACTTAATATATTGCATTTAACTTAATATATTGATTGACCATAATGATAAGAAATGCAATAAATCCTCTTTGACCAATTTGACAAGTATCAAGACTTTCTAAAAATTTCACTTTGATCTGCGACTATATATAGACCATACTAAATGATACAAGCATAGAAACAAATAAATGTCAACGATCTTTCTGTCAAAAAAAATAAATGTTTTTCCACATACATGGAAAAACAATTAATAGTAGGAATTTTTTCAAGACCAAAAGTTATATAAATAGAACCTCTCTCAACGATATTTTTCAATAAATTTCATACAAAAAAAATTATTATGGGTATTACAAAAACTATTGTGACTTATTTTCTTGTAGCAATATTTGTAGTTTCGTTGTCCGATCACAACCTTTTGGTTTCAGGTATGTTTAATTTTGATTTAGTTTAAAATTAGTTTTGATCATTCTAAAAGCAATAGCTAAACATGTAAAATTTGTTTTTACCATGTCTTTACTACAATTAATCTTTATGTGGGTTTGTGTAGGTGAAAAATTCTCATATGACTACTGCCATACCTTGTGTTCGGATCGATACGCATGGTTTGAATGTTTAAATGATTGTCAAGTAGCTGGTTACGTAAGTGGGCGATGTGCTTCTCGTTCTCCTAAAGAACCTAAGAAATGTTGTTGTCAAAAGCATTCTCTCTAATTATTTGTGATTCGAGTGTTGTAATAAATAAAATGGAATAAAACAAAACTATTTATGATAAATTTAAAATACGTATTAATTGTTATAAAACATCTTGTGGACTCATTAACCGGCCCCATTAGGCCCATTAGGGTTTTATCTTTCCCTTGTATCCCGAGACTCATATATATATATATATATTCCCTTATCTCATTAATAAGAGGAATCAGTTTACAACACGTTATCAGCACGAGTTGCTCCCTAAAACTCTAAAAACACCAAAACGGCGTTACTGTTCATCCGGCGTTACTGTTCATCGGCGTTACTGTTCATCATCACTGTTCATCGGCGTTACTGTTCATCCGACGTTACTGTTCAAAACCGAGGTCTTTAGCTCCCGGTTCTAGTCCGTACAACCCCTTAAGGTGAAAGTTATGAACGAGCTCAAACACATCATTGTGGTGGACAGTGGATCCAGCCATACCATACTAAAAGACAAGAGATACTTCATAAATCTCATAATAAAAACCGCAAACATTAGCACAATAGCGGGTACCTCGAGCCTAATAGAAGGCCACGACCAAGCCCATGTGTTGTTATCAAACGGCACACATCTAGAAATACTAGATGCACTATACTCACCCAGTTCAAAGAGAAATCTATTGAGCTTCAAAAATATAAGTCTAAATGGTTTCCACATCGAAACCCAGGGTGAAGGGAACAAAGAATCCCTACTGATTACTAAGATCTCACACGGCCATAAACAAGTCCTTGAGACTATACCCGCACTATCTACTGGCCTTTACTATGCTAAGGTCAGTATGATTGAGGCTAATGTTGCTATTAAAGCACGATTCAAAGATCACACTATTTGGCACGACCGGCTTGGTCATCTCGGTACGAATATGATGCGTAAATTGATTCAAAATTCTAAAGGGCACATCCTTAAAGAAAACCGATTTTTCCCTCAGCATCTCACGTGCACAGCTTGTTCACAAGGGAAGTTGATCACTCGGCCTCACCAGTCAAAGTGTCTAAAGAGACCTTGAATTTTCTGGAAATAATCCAAGGAGACATATGTGGTCCGATCCACCCACCTTGTGGGACATTTCGGTATTTCATGGTTCTAATTGATGCATCGACCCGCTGGTCGCATGTTTGTCTATTGTCTTCTCGAAACCAAGCATTTGCTAGGTTATTGGCCCAAATCATCAGATTGCGAGCCCATTTTCCAGATTTTCCTCTTAAGACTATACGTCTTGATAATGCTGGTGAATTCACTTCCCAAGCGTTTAATGAGTATTGTATGGCCATGGGGGTAAGGGTTGAACATCCTGTGGCACATGTCCATACACAGAATGGATTGGCTGAATCATTCATTAAACGAATTCAATGGATTACTCGACCATTACTCATGAGGTCGCAGCTCCCGGTCTCAGCTTGGGGACATGCAGTCTTACATGCTGCTGAAGTAATACGCATTCGGCCATCTAGTGAGCATAGATATTCACCATCCCAATTGCTAACGGGTCATGAGCCAGACATCTCCCATATTAAGACATTTGGGTGTTCAGTCTATGTACCCATTGCACCACCACAGAGAACTAAAATGGGACCTCAGAGGAGGATGGGAATATATGTTGGTTTTGATTCTCCCACCATTATCAAATATCTTGAGCCGACCACAGGAGACCTATTTAAGGCCAGATATGCGGATTGCCAATTTGATGAATCGGTATATCCTGTCTTAGGTGGAGAGACACACAAGCTGGTAAAGGAAATTTCATGGAATCAAACATCCTTACAATGACAAGATCCTCGGACTCTAGAATGTGATTCAGAGGTCCAAAAGATTATACACTTACAAAAGCTAGCTAATCAATTGCCAGATTCCTTTGCTGACCCGAACAGAGTAACCAAATCGTACATACCAGCTTGTAATGCACCAGTACGAATAGATGTCCAAAAAGGACAGACTCAAGTTGCTACAGAGTCTACATCACGTAATAAACGTGGCAGACCATTAGGTTCCAAAGATAAGAATCTCCGGAAACCAAAGAGAGGTGCAACGGTTGAAACCGAGTTTCCTGAAATAACAGACATAGCCGCGGCTGAGATTCACTCTAGTGAACCGATACAAGAGGTTTGGGACGCCAAATCTCAAGGTTCCGAAGGGATCAATAATAATGAAATCTCTATCAATTATAGCATGTCTGGAACTCAATGGAACAGAAAAGATGTCGACATAGATGCAATCTTTGCATACAAGGTAGCACTTGAGGTTGCGCACACGCAAGAGGATCTAGAACCCACGTCTATAATTGAGTGCACTCGTAGATCAGACTGGCTAAAATGGAAAGAAGCCATAAACGTGGAGTTAAATAGTCTAAAGAAAAGGAATGTGTTTGGTCCGATCATAAGGACACCATTCGATACTAAACCAGTGGGCCACAAATGGGTCTTTGTGCGTAAAAAAAACGAACTCGGTGAAGTCGTTAGATACAAGGCACGGCTTGTAGCACAAGGATTCTCATAGAGACCCGGAATCGATTATGAAGAGACTTATTCTCCTGTGGTGGATGCAACTACTTTTTGATTCCTCATAAGTCTGGCCATAAAAGAAAATTTAGATTTGCGGTTAATGGATGTTGTAACCGCCTATCTCTATGGACCACTGGACAATGAAATCTATATGAGATTACCAGATGGCATCGAGCTTAAAGATAAGCATGCATCTCGAGATCAGCACTGCATTAGGCTGAACAAATCCTTATATGGACTGAAACAAAGCGGACGTATGTGGTATAACCGGTTAAGTGAATATCTCATCAGAGAAGGATACAAAAACGATCCGATCAGTCCATGCATCTTTATCAAGAAATACGAAAACAAAAGATTTGTGATCATAGCAGTATACGTGGATGATTTAAACATCCTCGGAACATCTGGTGAAATCGCCCAAACAGTAGAATGCTTAAAAGCAGAATTTGAAATGAAAGACCTGGGCAAAACTAAATTCTGTTTGGGGCTACAACTTGAGTACATCAAAGATGGAATCCTTGTGCATCAATCAGCATACATTGAAAAGGTACTCAAGAGATTCAATATGGACCAGGCCCACCCATTGACCAGCCCAATGGTTGTGAGGAGCCTCGGATTGGACAGCGATCCATTCGGTCCAAAGAAGGACGATGAAGAAGTTCTCGGTCCTGAAATGTCATACCTCAGTGCCATAGGAGCATTAATGTACTTGGCTAGTCACACTAGACCAGGCATCTGTTTTGCCGTGAGTCTCCTACCTCGCTTTAGCTCATGTCCAACTAAAAGGCACTGGAACGGTATTAAACACATCCTAAGGTACCTACAAGGGACTAAGGACTTAGGATTGTTTTACACTAACCAACACAAGGATGGGCTAGTTGGTTTTGCTGATGCAGGATATCTATCGGTTTATGTTTTCACGCATGGAGGAACAGCTATCTCATGGAGATCTATGAAGCAGACAATCGCTGCCACCTCATCTAACCATGCGGAAATCTTGGCCATTCACGAAGCTAGTAGAGAGTGTGTCTGGTTGCGGTCCATGACTCAGCACATCCGATCAAATTATGGTATGAACGAAGATAAGGAGCCAACGGTTATGTTTGAAGACAGCGCGGCTTGCATTGCTCAGCTCAAGGACGGTTATATCAAAGGGGATCGGACGAAGCATATTCTGCCCAAATTCTTCTTCACTCATGAATTACAGAAGGATGGTCAGGTCAAAGTTCAGCAGGTCCGATCAAGTGAGAATTCAGCCGACCTATTCACCAAATCATTGCCGACTTCAACACTCCGGAAGCTCATTTATCAGACTGGGATGCGTAGACTTAAGGATCTACAGTGATGCTCAAATCAGGGGGAGTAATGCGTGTTGTACTCTTTTTCCTTCACCATGATTTTTTTTTTCCACTGGGTTTTCCTGGTAAGGTTTTAATGAGGCAACATTCCCCAGCGCATTATAGAGATCCCGGTTGAGTATCAGGCACGGTTATTTCGTCCAAGGGAGAGTGTTATAAAACATCTTGTGGACTCATTAACCGGCCCTATTAGGCCCATTAGGGTTTTATCTTTCTCTTGTATCCCGAGACTCATATATATATATTCCCTTATCTCATTAATAAGAGGAGTCAGTTTACAACATTAATTTCTTTTTTTGACATCTATTATAATAATATATTTTAATCAAAGGCAAATAATATTATAGTGATGTTTCCTCCTCTTTATAAAGTCATTCGACAATAACTTAATCAATTTCTTCCATAAACTACATTTATTATAATATTATTTTTTTTTTATCAAAGATATCAAATATTGTTTTTAATAAAATTTTAAAAATAATGAAGCTGTAAAAATTTTAACCAAAAAAATTAGAATTTCCTTTCTTCAAAAAAATATATCAATTATTTTTTGAAAAAAAAAACACTTCATTTAAAAAACATATTTTAGACATCTATGAAATTTCTTTTGGACGGTTATCAAAGTTCAGGATGGGATTAGAAAAATTCAATTTATTTTTCTAAAAATTGAATTTTTTTTCCAAATAAACTTAACTAGTCAAATTTTTTAACGAATAAATCATATTCAACCCAGTTATTTGCTTGGTTAATATTTTGGTAAAATCTTCCGATTAGCAAAAGTAATTAATCTTAGCAAAATCATGCAAACTATATGTTTTTTGCAAAAAAGAAAAAAAAAATTGATAAGAGTTTGAAACGTCGACCATTGCGATCCATATATTCTTATAGGAGTAAAAAGTTATGACTAAACATATTGTGTTCCAAATACGTATTTTAAACATAATATGTTCCAAATACGTAATTTTAAAAGTATGATGCGTACTAATTACTTATGATTATGTGTTATTTTTAATATATATTATAAAAAAACGAAAGTCAAATCGATTCGTTAAACAAATACTTTTAGTGGATCTTGATATTACAATTTGTAAAGTCATAACTATTCGTGCCATATCATCAACCAATAAGTTGCATATTTGAAGTTTTTTATGAAATCAAAAATTTATATCCTATACAGTGCTACTAATTAGTAGTATCCCCTATATATTATTTGAGAAATACATTTATAAATAAACCTTACGAAATATTAATAATTACATCACATTGACTTTACATCTAAGAACAAATTTAAATTTTTTATTAAGGGTATTTTAGTCATTAATTATTATGTGTTCATTTAATTAAATCATGGCCATCGATTTTTATTTCCTTAAAAAAATAGATATATCTAGATTACGATTTAAATATTTCCTTAACATCTTCCAAACAAAATTGTAATCTACATCAAAGTCTCTTATTTTAAAAAATTAAATCAACATTTTGTTAATTTAATTATTTTATTTAATTAAATCAACAAAATCTTCACAAAATCTATTCTTAACTTTTTCAAACAATTTAAAATAAATAAATTTATTAACAAAAAATATAATCTAGAAACAAGTAAATATGTTAACTATTATTAACTAACTTATAATTTCAAAAATAAGAAAAAATTTTTAAAAAAAAATATTTTAAATTTACATACTACAAATTATTTCATCAAAAGTGTATTATCATATTTTACTAAAAAAAAAAATTGATATACTTACTAAAATTAAAATTCCACATTAACAATATTATAATTTAATAAATTATTTAAATAACATTATTTAATTTTTATATATTTGATTGTTTTTAAAAAAATCCTCATAATTATATTACAGAAATACTTTTTAGAATCTAATCTTAAGGTTTTTTTAAAATTTATAATAATATTATTGGAATAAATAATTTAAATAATAAAATTAATTATTCCATTAAGAGTATTATTGTGATTTCTAATGGGTAAAAATAACAGAATATCTTAATAAAAAATATTATCAAATTTTCATTTCACATTAACTAAAATATACATAATTTTGATATAACTAATCTAAAATATTAAAATTAATTGAATACATATTTTTGTTGATAAATTATCTATATGTATTTTGCATTTATCTTATTAATTTATAATCTATAAATAAAAAAAATTATAATATCAAATTTTTAAAGAAACATCAATTCGTGCTATAGCACGGAATAAATTCTAGTTATTATTATTTTGGTGAAGAGCACCACTTAATTATTATTACAAAACTTACCAACAATAAATTATGCAATGAAATCTTGCATTTAACTTAATATATTGATTGACCATAATGATAAGAAATGCAATAAATCCTCTTTGACCAATTTGACAAGTATCAAGACTTTCTAAAAATTTCACTTTGATCTGCGACTATATATAGACCATACTAAATGATACAAGCATAGAAACAAATAAATGTCAACGATCTTTCTGTCAAAAAAAATAAATGTTTTTCCACATACATGGAAAAACAATTAATAGTAGGAATTTTTTCAAGACCAAAAGTTATATAAATAGAACCTCTCTCAACGATATTTTTCAATAAATTTCATACAAAAAAAATTATTATGGGTATTACAAAAACTATTGTGACTTATTTTCTTGTAGCAATATTTGTAGTTTCGTTGTCCGATCACAACCTTTTGGTTTCAGGTATGTTTAATTTTGATTTAGTTTAAAATTAGTTTTGATCATTCTAAAAGCAATAGCTAAACATGTAAAATTTGTAATTACCATGTCTTTACTACAATTAATCTTTATGTGGGTTTGTGTAGGTGAAAAATTCTCATATGACTACTGCCATACCTTGTGTTCGGATCGATACGCATGGTTTGAATGTTTAAATGATTGTCAAGTGGGCTATGTGCTTCTCGTTCTCCTAAAGATCCTAAGAAATGTTGTTGCCAAAAACATCCTCTCTAACGATTTGTGATTCGAGTGTTGTAGTAAATGCCCTAGAATAATAAAAAAACTATTTATGATAAATTTAAAATACGTATTAATTTCTTTTCTTGACATCTATTATAATAATATATTTTAATCAAAGGCAAATAATATTATAGTGACGTTTCCTCCTCTTTATAAACTCACTCGACAATAGCTTAATATCGATTTCTTCCATAAACTAGATTTATTATAATTTTTTTAATATCAAAGATATCAAATATTGTTTTCAAATAAAATTCTAAAAATAATGAAGCTGTAAAAATTTGAACCTAAAAAATTTAGAATTTCTTTTATTCAAAAAATTATATCAATTATTTTTTGAAAAAAAAAAACCACTTCATTTAAAAAACTATTTTGGACATCTATGAACTTTCTTTTGGAACGGTTATCAAAGTTCAGGATGGGATTAGAAATATTTATTAAAGTAATTTTTCTAAATATTGATTTTTTTTCCAAATAAACTTAACTAGTCAAATTTTTTAACAAATAAATCATATTCAACCCAGTTATTTGCTTGGTTAATATTTTGGTAAAATCTTCCGATTAGGAAAAGTAATTAATCTTAGCAACATCATGCAAACTATATGTTTTTAGCAAAAAAGAAAGAAAAAAATTGATAAGAGTTTGAAACGTCGACCATTGCGATCCATATTCTTATAAAAATTTATGACTAAACATATTGTGTTCCAAAATATAAAGTTAATATATACTTCTCTGTTTTGCAAGAATATTGTTTTCATATGTTTCAAAATCACATTGTAAACAAACTATATCTATATTATATATAATAATAAAACGTAGTCAATTTGCTTATATTAAAATTTAAACCAATAGAGTTTAAAAAACAAATAATATTAATAAACATTACCTTTTCGATTTTAGCAGATTCTATTCTTCTTCTTTATAAGTGTTACGTTATTTTTACAACTTTTTGGTAAATTTATCAGTGGTTTTATTTCCACTGATTTCGATTTTACAACTTTCCAGTGGTTTTATTTCCACTGATTTCTTAGTCATGCGAATCATATGGACCTTAATTGATAGTATTGAATAGCTTGAAGGTTACTTGAACAACCAAGACGTTCCTATGGTCATAAATTCCCACGACAGAGCTTTTCTTGATAAGATATGTACTAAGCAAGTTTTGAGGGTTATTACTATAATATCTCAATATGTATTGATGGTCTATTTTAATATGTATTGATGGTCTGTTATATTTCTCTCTGATATGAGAACAGAGCAAAGAGCCTGTCATTGCTTCAGTTACCGTAGTAGTAGTACAGGTTTGTTGATCTTGGATTTTCCATCCATTTTTTCTTAGTCAAATCTCAAAACACTGTTAAACTGAGTTTTTTATTATTTTTCAGAGAGTGTGTCATAACGTTAGTATGGACCTTCGTGTCTATCATGTCTGTCGTAGTGATAGTTCCGACTTTCAACAATTCACTCATGCGATTGTCGAGATCTTGCAAATCAGTCATGTCATGATGCAATATGTGCTTAGTTAGACATTGTGTCTTCTGTGCTTCAGTGTCGTCCATCCTTCACTTGCACATGATTTTCCATACCATCTGCAGTCGTTTGTTCATTTGGTGAAGGAAATTGACGACGGCCATCAGAGAAATACACTAGGTTTATAAGGAGAATAACACCAGCGAGAAGGAACAAAGAGATCGCCATTACGAGGAAGAAGATCACTGAGCCTGGTGATCAGATCTGTGCGTGATTACTGAGGATAAGACACGGCAAAGCTCGGTATGGTGAAGATACCGCTCGATGTGTATACAAACCAGCTGAAGTAGTCGTCAACTTGTACTATTGTTACTTAGAATATTTTTTTTAAGTGATGACATTAATAAGAGGTCCACTAACCGATTCTTAATGTATATAATAAATCGTTTAATTGCCTGATTATGTCTGTAACAAATGCGGGTGTATGTATGTAAATATTATATGACAACGAAAGACTAAAATATCCATTGCATTTTAGTAGACAAGCTTTCACAACAACAACAACAACAACAAAAAAAAATCTAAAAGAGAAAGAAAAGGCTGAAACAAAAATAAAGAAAAATAGAGTCAATAAGGTGTACCGCTCCCGCATGCTCAGGTCCCCCGTAAGAAAAACTTGTTCTGCTAGATTTCTTGATGTTATAATAGGCGGGATTCGTTGCTTCTACCATGAGATCGTATGTAGGTTGGAAATCATGGTTGTTAACCACGATTTCCAGGTCTCTCATATAAGCAGATCTGACGCTGCTCGGAAGATACCCAGATCCCATCTGGGTAGTCGTGTGCCGACCGGAGAGGTTTATGTTTACTATTTCACCGCCCCACTGCACCCTATATGCATAGTGAGTGAGGCAAGTGAATATTTTGGTCGGCCAATAACCAACTGGCGTAAGTTGGCTGCCATGACCGACAGACAACCACCAATGTCCGAGGTTTGGATCCTACATTTATGTTTATTTTTATTTAAAAAAAATATTTACATAATAAAACAAACAAAATAAATAATCTAACCTTCCAAATTTGGATTGTGAGTTCGGTTTTGGGGGACATGAGAGAGATGGCGCCTTCGATGAGTACAATGCCGCTGGTTTGTATAAAACCAGGGCAACGAAGATTGTAACATCTCTCACGAGTGTATGCATCGTTCTGCAAGAAAAAAAAATGTTGTTAGTTTATAGAAAATATATTTTTTATAGTGTTGTTGTACATAATAAAAAGACGTCAAATTGAAGTGAAATAAAAAAAAAATATATTACATATTTACCGTCCAAAAAATAAAGAGTCTTGGCTGTAAGTCCAAATATAGTTCGGGATAAACCTAAATATTAAAATAATCAAAATATTTATAATTTTAGTCATTCTACGTTTATAAGTTTCTAGTTAAAATAAAATTTCTAAATTACTAGAGATATTTTGTAAATAATAATTAATTTGATTAATAAAAAAAAACTAACCTGCCATCCAGCCTCGATGGTGTTCATGTCACTGTTGTTGTACGAACCTGAGACAAGCCAAATCTGGCCTAGGCTAAATTCGCCGACTTGTTCTACTTTCGGGTGACCCACACTCATTGTGACTTTTGTTCCATAAATGTGCGGCGTGTTGTTCAAAAATCCGGTGGCATACTGTGTTTCCAAAACAATAAACAAATTAAGTTAAGGTTAAAATATGAAAGAACAATTAGCGTGTCCTGCAAATCGTTGTTAACATATCTTCATCTGCATGCAGATTCGGTTTTTAGATTTAGTTAGTTTGTTTTTTTTTGTTTTGTGAAATTTTTATTCGGTTTGGATTTAAATAAAATATATTGATAAATAAAACTACTATATTTAATTTCAGTTAACTCTATATATATATATATATACTTGTGTATATCTTTTTTTAGGTCAACCACTTAATTCCTTAAGTTTAGAATTTAAATGCTACAAATAGGCTTAATAATAAGCTGGTTACTGCTGGGCTCACAGGCCCTAATCTTAAAACTGGTGGGCTTGCAGATCCTGATTTTAATCTTTCACATATTAGATAGTAGATGGACTGGGCCACGAAGGCCGGCCCAATTACAAATTCACTAAATTATATTGGCCTAAAATCCAAACTAAAAGAAACCATATTGGCCCAAATCCCAAACAAATTCACTAAACCATATTGGTCCAAAGCCCAAACTGTTTTTTCCGGTACATTTAATCAATAATATACATTTTCAATGAGTTTTCGTTAATTTGGTTCGGTTGAATAAAATTAAAATTTGATTCAAATATCTCGGTATAAAACATTTTGTACTGTTCAAATATAAATTTAGTTCAAGTTCAGAATGATGAATTTTTGTTTCGATTCATATGTTGAAAATTGGAAGAAAAAAAAACTGTATGCTTGCCTCATGTCCGTTGGTGACTTCTGCTCCAGCCCCATAATTTGTTGTCTCGTTCTCGTAAGAAACCACTTTCCTTAACGGAATCGTCCCCTCGGGACATTTTGATCCATTACCGTGCCAAATCTGCCAGCTGCTAACTTCATCTTCATTTTTGGCTACATTAGGAAGATTTGTTGGTGGTTCCTATATTATATATCGTTTTGAAGAAAAAAGAAAAAAAATTATTAAAAAAATTTAAACACATATTTGAAACTGAGTAAATGAGTAAAAATATAAATAAATAAACAAAAAACCTGGAGCTTGTGATCTTTGAGGAGAGGATGTTTGAATGTCGGCTGAGCTAACTTTTCTCTGCATTCTATGATATCTCCGTCGGGACTCTGTAAGATTTTACAAAAATAAAATAAAATAATAATAATAATAAAAAATTAAATTAATTATATTATAATATAAATAAAAAAATTGTATGTAAATGTGTGTGTTTACAGTAATGGTTGTCGTTATTAAGGCTCCCACCGTGACGAAGAGAGTACATGCTATCAGATACAAAATTACCCTGCAAATAAATAAATAAATGAAATCATGCAATTAGAATCCCTGTAAATCATGCATCTATGTAAATATATAAAATCATGCGATTAAAAACCCTTACGAGCAATATATATCTTTTTGGTTAAACCAGAACTTTTTATATTAGGAAATTTGTGCTTTATAGTGTTTACTCCTAAGTTTGTATGTAATTTCTTTTTTTATCCATTGGTGATTGGACTAACCACCAACTTTAACGTTTTTTTAAGAAAAAGAAGCTCATTAAGTCATTATGATATTGTTTACACATATACGTCGTGTTATCTATAAATGCATAAAAGTGTATATATATTGTTAATATAACATCATCTGGATATTAAAAGATTCAGCATTTGCTGCACTTACCCAAAAATTGTATTGTATGCTCCTCAGTAAAATCAAATCACAGAAACAGTAATGCAACAAAAAACTAGACGCTCTAACTCTTTGGGATGAACAAACTTGTCTACACTTTGAAAAATCTTTAAAAAGGTAAGCCTTTTCGGTGAACCTAATCAATAAAACAGAAGATGTCTTACCAAGTCACAGCGTATGGTGTTCCTGGCATCATGATATGCAGTGAATAATTTATCAAAAATGGTTAGCTTTTTCTCTGCAGGGAGGGATTCTGCTGTCGGACTCTGTAGCAGTGTAGCTCCTTCTCAATTTCCTGGGCTGAACAAGGAACAAAGAATAAAACAAATTAAGGTTTATTTTCTTTACGATCATTCACATGTATGGCAAGCAGGGGCAACTTGATCTTGCGCTACAGCTTTATAAGGACATGAAAGGTTTGTCAGGTAGAAACCCTAATGCTATTACTTACAGTACTGTTTGGATCGATTCACTTGGAAAAGCAAACAGAACAGCGGAAGCTGCAGCTCTAATGTCTGAGATGCTTGATGTTGGGATCAAACCAACTCTGCAGACCCTACAGTGCTCTTATCTGCGGTTATGCCAAGGCTGGGAAGCGAGGAGGCTGAGAATACTTTCAGTTGTATGTGCACTAAACCTGATAATTTAGCAAAGCTTTCAAGGCTGAGAATACTTTCAGTTGTTGATGTATTATGGGGTTTTTTTCTACTTATAAAGAAATGTATTATTGGGTTGCTATGTTTATGCCCAACCGGTGGGGTTTGCCTTATGAAAACGTGTTTCCACAATAGCTTCGAGCACAATTTCGAGATTTTTTTTTAAATTCCATTATTACAGCAAGTGATCTGAGCATATCACAAGTAAAGAAATAAAATTTGAAGGATCGATTATAACATTTCATGCAACATAATTCTTTGGTGCACTGCATGGTGTCTATATATATATATATAGCCTTGAAAGCTTTTTCGAGGCATCATACATATTTTCTTAACTTAAGTAAAATAACACGGACGTACAATGAGATTGAGCAAATGGAAAGTAGGGAAAGATAGAGCAGATGCACCAACGACGTCTCTCTCTCTCTCTCTCTCTGCCTCTCTTTTGCAATAATACAATTTGCGTGTCACTTTCAAAACCCTAAATTAAGCTCTCTGCAGGTCATCTCTCTCTTTTTATTTTTCTTGCAAAGGAATCTTAAAATCTTAATAATATTCTTGGCGTGCAACAAAATCACTTATTAATTATATGATAATCTCAACTTTTCATTTTGTTTTTGTTTGGTATATTCTCACTTTCTTGAAAGAATGATTTACGTACGTACATTACATTTACGTTGAAGTTATGTATATGTATGAAAAAGGTTTGAAAAGAAAATCACACATCTCTAAAATAAACACTGATAATTAACTAATGAGTGGTGGTACAGTTACAAACTATAAATGGTGCGTAGTTTTTCTTTTTAATCTATGGTAGGATTCGAGTCATTACGTCTAGTTATCTACATATCTTCATTATTAAGTCTTCGTTGGCCACTATAACCGTTTCAATTATCCAAAAAATCTTCAAATTTCTAAAAATATGAAGTATTAGTTTAACTGATCGATGTTTTGGTCATGGATTTTTTTATTATTATGAAAATAAAGTCTGAAACATTATCCTCATATGGATGAAGGTGATTTTAAGAAAATAAACCTTTGTTTTTCTTACCTTTGCCTAATGAGTTTTACAATTTTGGAGATTACTAATTAGAAAACATTAAAAATGAAAACATTATAATAAAAAATTGTGGTAAGAAGTTGATAGTTAAAAAACTTATTTTCGTTATGTATATTTTTGACGGTTAGCTAGCCACACGTAAGCAAGGTACTATATTATTTTTTTCTTATTGCTTGTTGCAATAATTAATTTTAAAAAACTAAAAATTTTGATTATATTTTTTTATTAAGCCCTAAAGTATAAAAGTTTAGTTTGCAGGTTTTATTTTGGGATGTTCCAAAAGAATTTAAAATGTCTTTATCTCATAGTAGTGCTTCTAAGTTCTTAGTAAAGAAAACGAAGGTCCAGGTTTCGAAAAAACATTCTTTTGTCATTAATAAAAGTAAACCCCACTAATAAACTAAACTTAAGAAGAAAAAAAAAACTACTTCTCGTATCCTGTCACAGTGTCACTCATTATTTTAATTTTTGTTAAATGCTAGTTGTTTATTGCCATTTTCTTTATCAACATCTTCTCACTTGAACCTTTGTTATAATTTATCCCGAACTTCGAGGTGGTAAAAATATGATTCCTTTTCAAACAACATGACTCAGGCTTTGCATTATGTAAATTAATCACTCAACCAAATATGAAATCATATAAAATAAATATGAAATCACGGAATGATTTCACATTAGTTTCAAGCTATAAAAATAATATGTAAATATTTTAATTAACAAAAAAACGTATTGATAAAATCATGTGAAAGCACGAAATGATGTTCATAATTATGCAGTTTATTAATCAGAATGCAAATGCTACATCAATAATCTTTTGGTACAAATGTTGTTGGAGGGTCATAGATTATTAAACAAATAAAGATAAAGCCAAAATAAAAATAAAAATAAATAAATAGAGAGAGATGGTGGTTGCCACTTTTGGTCAAAGGTTTCCATTTTGGGATGTTCCTGAAACGAATAAAGAAATATTTTATTGTATTTATGTAAATACATTATGCAGAGTACATATACAATTTATATAACCAAGTTCTGCTCACGGATATACGTATGTTACTACATGGTTTCGTCGACACCAGTGGGGAGGTAGTGTATTGAAAGGGTGGTCAACTGAACCATACGATTTTTAAAAAATAACTTAATTTTTGTTAAATGTTTTATATTGATCCTAGTCCAAAAATATTATTGACCCCTACAAAAATATTATTTGTGATGCATTTTTAAGTGATTGTTTAGTTTGTTATATTGAAAAACATATGCTTGATATACAGTGATAAATGAAACAGTGATAAAATGATTCTAAGATATGAATGAGCGTAGAGGACATCTTTAAGATGTATATTATGAATTATGATGATATTTTTGTTAATAAAGTTTATGCAATTTTTTTAGATCAAAAAGTTATTTTAACCCCGGTAAATTTTTTTTTTGGTTTCCGCCACTAATCAACACACATAAGAACACTACAAGAAAACCCTTAATTCTTTTAACAAATTAAATATGAAACTAAGTACAGCCATTGCAAATGTTCGGTGCTATTATTTATCGATTCAACAAAATTGGGCGTAATATTGGTTGGGGATATAATATTGGTTGGGGATGTTACCGTGGACTATTACTATATATTAAACTGGCTGTAAAAAACTGATTGTAGCTTTTTTTTTTTTGTTAAACTGTGACATCTAAAAGTTGAAAGCCACTTATTATTGGTTTTAAATAAATAAGAAAAACAAACAGTTTGAGCAAATGTGAGAGATTTTTGTAAAATTAAAAAGTTTTATTGATAAATTTTCTGTATGTCCTATATATTTATATATATATATTATATATTAAAAAAAATCTCTATGTCAATTCATCATTTTTTTTTTGTCAAAATATTAATGTAATTAAATAAATGTTTGTGTAACAGGTTCGGAAAGTTAAAGCTTTTAGCACAAAGATATAATGTAATCGAGGCAAATGAGTTTTTGTAAAATTAAATGACACGGAAATAAATACTTAAAAAAAAAATCCCAAATGGAGTAAAAAGAAGAAGCAAAAGCTAATAATTAACAAGTTGTGTTACTACAACCTTCATGAGGATCTTGTTGTTTGTTGTGGAATCAACACATCAAACTTGATTGGAGTATTATTTCTCTAGATAACATGCTACTTAGTAAAAATAACATGTTATTTAGAATAAACAAAATATTATTATTATTATTATTATTATTATATATATATAATTTTACATATTTTTCAAAAAAAAAAAAAAATCAATGATCACTTACTTAATCAAGAAATGTTTATGGCAATTTAGCCGGATTTGTTCAATTTTTAAACTAGAAATCATTATAAAACAAATCAAAAAGTAAAACAATAGTAGTTCAAAGACTAATTTTCATAACTATAACACTTCAGAAAACAAACATTTGCCGAAAGTATCACTTGCGACGTATATGATTCAACTTTAATCAAGCAATAGCTTAGGATGATATCGACATTTCTTTGAGTAACAATGAGATGATTTTCTTGATGCATATAATTCCAAATGCCATTAGCAAAAACATATCATGTATAGTTTCTAAGTTTTACTTGCAGTAGCATCAATGTGTGTCCCCGATCTTAAATTCATATCCAAAATACACAATAGACAAATAAATCGACAACTGAAAAGATAGTGCTCGCTAAACATATATAGTTTTAGTTTTGAATTGGTGACCCATTCCATAAAAGGAGATTTATGACTGAATTCGTGTAATTATGAATGGTTCTAACAAATATATTTTTAGGGAGTTGTTGAAATATATAACATCTGTTTTGAATTTTCTGAAAAAAACTAACTAAACTTACAAATCACAGTGATAATCAAATCAAATACTTTAAACCAAACAGTTTTTCTTTGGAAAACAAAATGTTGTAACGTTTACAATAACATCTTTATCTACAACATTCGTCACAAGTAAACTATTTTTATCATAATGCGTTTGTGATTATTTCATCAAAGTGTCTTCTTTTGTGTCAACCATCAGTGTGACTACGTTTGCGACAACACAGACATTTCTTTTGAAAGATCAAGATGACTTGACTGTGAAATTAAATTGTGTCGTCATATATGATTTTCTTGTTTACACAAAAGACTTAATTAGTGTGTTATATCTCTAAATAACTCGTCATTTATCGACGAGAGAAAAGAAAACATGTTAAATTATTCTTTTTTTTTTTTTTTTTTGGTCGTCACATGTTAAATTATTCAATAACCTTTTACAGTACTTTGAACAAGACAAGGTGTTGTTTTATAATTAACAAGAAACAAAAAAGGTGCATGCTATTTGGAAACATCAATTTTTTGGTGTTTTTGTCCAAAAAATAACTTATGAAGTATTATTACATGGAATTATCACTTGTGAAGTATGCTCTTCTTCACTGTCTTTTGCTTCTTGTTGCTGTGATGCTGTATTTACCATTAAAGAGAGAACCATCATGTTTAACATCAAGAATTAGAAACACATCAAAATAAAAATTGCCGAGTCAAAAGAAACTTGCCTTTTGTCTTTCTGCAGCCTCCTGGTCTGTTCTCTCTTTCCAGCTGCTCTTTCTTAATTTTATCGGACGGTTTCCGACATACTTACCTGTGTATTCATATGAAATCAATGGACCAAAACAGAATGTTCAATGGCAGTGATTATGAAACAGAATCATATAAAAAGTTCTGACAAACAAACAGTGAATTAAGATATCAAGATGAACCAACACATCAAACAGATAGTAAATCCAGATGCTTACCATTCATTTCTTTTAGAGCGGCAGCTAGATCCGCAGGATTTGAGAAACTCACAAACCCATAACCTTTGGTTTTACCAGTCCGCTTATCTCTGATGACCTGTCATGGAAGATAAGATTCTTATTTTCTGTCAAAGCTTTGACCACAAAACTAACACTGACTACTTCTCTTGTGATTCAAGTAGGAATGATCCGTATGATCTTAGGTCAACCATGTTCTGTTCTGTACATACTATATGTTTGGGTTTGCAAATGCATCACAGTTGACATTTTTAGCAGCCTAACCAACCAGGGAATAAAAAATACTACAATCACATGACTAATGTCTCAAATATATGTTCATAGGAAACCAGATATGAATCATCACGAAACCGAAAAGGAGGAGAGATATACACAGTTACCTTAGCCATATTGAAGGTGGGGAATCGAGCAAATGCCTTGGAAAGAACATCATCATTCACTTCATTCCCAAGATCACCACAGAACAGGCGATAGTCATCTGGCAAATGCAGAACAGCGAATTGTAAGAAATCCATTTCAACAAAAAAGCAAAGAACATCACAAAGCCTATCTATGAACAACTATGATACCATCCCGCAAACTAATAGAACAATCAGCAAACTCAAGGGATAGAAGAAGAAGAAGAGCAGTGCTTACTTTCTGGCCACTCTGAAAGAGTAGGATCCTCCCAAGACTGTCCAGCAGCTTTACGAGGAATGGCTCTCTTTTTAGTTTCTGCTTTGTGTTCGGTTTCACTACTTGCCAAAGCGGCTTTCACATTCTCAAGGGCTTCTGGTGTGATGGTTTGTGCATCTCTTTGGAACAATTGATGAGCCTGCAAATAAATACAACCAAATCAAACAACATAAAGATACCAATCAGCCTACTTTGAGCATAAATTTCACAGAAAACACACAAAACAAGTAAAAACAAATCCAAAGAGCAAATCTTCAACTGTAAAACATGTGAGATCCGTAATTTGTAGATTTCAAGAAGAGCTAAGCTTTACGTGACAAGCATTACACAATCATAACGAGAAACTTCAATACAAAAAAACAACACAAAAACCCTAAAATCAAAGCAGAGTAATTTCGAAAACCCTAATTCGAACAAGGAATCTCAAATTCACAAAAAGCTACGAATCAATACTCCGGATTTTTCAAATCCAACTAACCTGCTGGTACTGAGGATAAGCGTAGACGGCAGGAACCGGTCCAACAGGCTGCGGATAGACCGTAGCTCCGGGAATGGATGCTACCGGCGCCGGTACAGCAGGCGAAGGCGTCACGTATGGCTGTGGAGGCTGGTACGGCGCGGAATAGTAAGAATTAGCTGCGTATGTGTACTGAGATGAGGAAGATGAAGAAGAAGAACTTGAAGACGGCGGGATTGACATCGGAGAAGCAAAACGCCGAATCGCACACAATCGGAGGTTTCCAGGATTCGAACGTCAATTTTTCTTTTCTTTTTTTTTCTCTTTTAATTATTTTCCCACTTAAATTGAAAATATTCGAGAAAGTGAGATTTTCTAACTAATGGGCTGAGGCCCAATAAATGATTTTGGTCCAATATTGGTTCCTAAACCAGACGTGATTAAACCAATGGAGCAAGTTACTAAACCCGTTTTTAATTTTTACCAACCCAAATACAACAAGTCCTGAAAATACTTTTGTGATGCCCTAGAAAAATCTGGTCAAAAATCCAAATTTGTAGTCGCATTTAAAATAGCAAGTACTACATTTATATACGACACTGTTCAAATGTGCGAGAGAATCAGAAATTAATTCCAAGTGGATCTAAAAAACTGTATAACAAGGCCCCTCCCAAATAGGGGAAACCACATGTGGGTGCTAAATTAAGCAAAACAAAAAATCTAATCTTCCAACAAATATTAAATAATATTTCTTACAGCTACATCTAAAGCCTACCTCGTACGGACACATCAATTTCATTTGTCCACGTGGCTTAATCATGTTAGCCCGAGCCAATACTGATGAAACTCGTCCATACGTTTTTTAACCCTTGAGTGGCCCGAGACCAACTGCTCTATTCTACGCTAGCTTTAACTGATGGGGACTACATACATAACAGAGCCAATTGACACCTGACGCAGAACCGGTAACATTTTCTCCTATCCTTTTGATCTTAACCGTTCGATCTGATTGATAGAGTGAAAACATCAGACGACATGTGTGTTTGGTAATTTATTCCGATTTCCAACATCAGTTTAATACAATGTCCAAAGTTCGCTATTGCAAGTTAAAATTCGAATTCAGAGTTTCATCTGTAGTTACAGAAACTAGTTAATACTATAATTTAATATATTTAAACATCTTTGAATAGAAAGCAATAATTACTTACCGGTCCATCAGATACAACTACATTTAAATGTCACTGTTAGCAAAAGCAAGAGTATTCAAACAAAATGTTAACATCACCGTTGCGGAATTTAACATAAGCAAAAAAAGAAATTCATGCGTAATAAAATTAAACTTCTAGATTATATGAGTTTGAATATTGATAGTGACATATCAACACAAATTTGTGTTGTGTACAATATGTCTTGGTGAAACCTTTAAATATTCTAAAATTGTCAAATCCACGTTCGGCTAATAAGAAATTGGGACGAAATTTGTGTCACAAGATTAGCTGTCATCAATAATTGAAACTATGTTCTTATTTTGTCTTTTTGTAATTATAGATGCGTTTTAGTTTTTACCTTCCAAATTTATATTTTGTGCAACATTCTCTCCACCCACTCATGTTTAGTCAACATCAACTGGGGAAAATATACTTAAAACAATAAAATACACATATATGAATATGTAATACAGATGAAATGTAAAATTTATTTAGGTCATTTTTACTTTAAAACATTTCGCACTGACCAAATAAAAAAACATTTCGCCAGTTATATATACACACTATAACCGTACGTAACTATAATGTACATGTCGATATTTTTTTGTGAAAAAGAGATTCACATATTTCACCAATAAACGGATAATATGCCGCGGAAACGAGAAGTTGACGGTGAACACATAAGTGAGTAACATATAACATAGGTAAAATAAGGGGCATGAAGATTAAGAAAATCCGTAAACAAATAAGACAAATGTTTTTCAGAAGTACAGAACTGATATATATAGATGTTCTTTATCAGGAAAATAATCGTACATTTAACTTTTTGAGAGGCCGATATGCTCATGCATAGTATAAACCCTAACAAGTAACTAATTTGTTATATCCATAATTATGAACTTAGAGTGAAATTATGTAATTAATCTAATGATATTACGTAATCACTTAATGGTCAAGGCTGTCAAAACAAAATTTACTTAGTTAATGTTCAAGAATCAAGATTCGAACGTTTTGAGTTCGAATTTTATAAAACCTTGATGTATCATCTAGACAATTGTAATATATAAAGAGACCTTGATGTATCATCTAGACAATTGACATAATCATATATAATCTAAGGTATATAAGCCAAATACGATCCAAGTTTTTCCACTTATTGGTTATATGAAAAGACAAAACAATAGTCCAAGGAAACAATAAATAAACGGTGGATGGATGAAAGTAGCTAGGGATTGCATTACACAAATACAAAGACTGGTACGTATAAAATAGATAGATGCGAGCATACATATATGGAAGTAATACGATTTTATCGAGTTGCACCGTGGTGGTAATTAGCCATCATAGACTGACCTTGCTGCTGCTGCGGTAAAAGCGGTTGCGACTGCTGCTGGTTCTGGGACTGAGTTATTTGCTTTTTGTTGACCCTTTTCCTCTTCTTTTCGTAGCTAATGCCACGTGATTTAGCCTGGAAATCTCTAACCTCCCTGAGGAAAATCCTGACAGAACGTGAGCCAAAAGGGCTAGTCTCGGGAACTCCACCGTTATCCTCATAGGCAGCACGAAGACGGCCGATGAGGGCGTCGAGTGAGCCCCAAGCTTGTCGGAGAGGACAAGGACAAGGAGCCGGAGGATTTGGGAGGCCAAAGAAGGCGCAGTTTTGATGGTGGATTTTGGTTTTGCCGAACTGGTCAAGGTAACGCAGAAACTCTAGGACGTGTGCTCCGCTGCAAGACGCTAGAGAGAGCGGCGGACGGTGGTTTCGGATGTATTGGCAGAAAGTGTTCCAGTCACGGCGTTTCTGGTTTTCGTAGCGACTAGAGGAAGGTGGGGAAGAAGACGGAGGAGTTTGTGTCAAGAGAGTGGTATTAGGGTTCTTGTTGTTGTGATTTTGAGAGATCAAATCCATAGCTTTTTAGTTTTTATATGGGTTCTTTCTCTAGAGTTTGAGTGTTTTAGGGCAAAGATTAGGTTTTAGTATATAAATAACTCTTTACAAAATAGTTAAAGAGAGATAGAAAGAGGACTTGGATACTTCTTAGTACTGCCAAGTGGTGAGGTATGTGCTACAAAAAAGGATAGATTCAGTGATGATGATGGTGATTGATGTTGTGCGCAAAAATGGTGAGGCAAAGAGGAACAACCTGCAAAATAAGAAGAGACCTCTCTCTTTTTCAAGATGAGAGATACAAGTAGAAGAATTTCGCCCTATTTTCTACTATTGTCTTTTGTGTTTTTCCTCTTTTCTACTATAGATAGTTGGGTAGAAAAATACAGACACAAATGTTCATATATATCTGGAAAAACAATCACAAGGTCATTTATAAAGAAAGAGATGAGAGTCGTGAGACTAATCATCAGAAATCATAAAGTTTCCATTTAAGACACAATAAAAAGGAAGAGAAATAGGAGAAGGGGACTTCGTGTTACACAGCGTATGAAACGGTAATTCTATAAAAGAGAGAGACATAGACCAATGGGTGACTGGAGAAAGAGACAAAAAATTTTATGATTTTTTAATCTGTCACTATTTTTCTTACTTTTCTTTTAATAATCCGTGATTCCGGACTCAAAGTTCAAACTATTATAACACATATTGAATAGTTAATATATATTTGTTTAAGATATACATTTATTTTTTTAATCGGACTATAAAAAATAAATACTTGGGTTATAGTTGGTATTTTTTATTTTTTATTTTTGATAAAAGGGTAATATTTGGCTCACATATAAAGACAAATACTTAGGGGTGGCTTACTGGCGTAAGGTAAAACCAATAGAAGTAGACTAATTTGATATCAACATCACGTTTATTTTCTATAAAGCACTTTCATTCTCTCTTTTCAATTCAAATTTTTTTTAATTCGTTCGTTTATTTATCTGTCTTGTGTATCGATTGTTTAAAGAAGATGTTTCCGAGGATGCTGACCACAATATATAACTCCGTTGTTTCATCCTCAATCTAATTTTTTTAGTATCTTCTTAATCTTCAGTATTTATTTAAGAAAAGAGTTTAAAATAATTCATTTTTTCATAACATGTTCAAATAATATATTTTTTTAATTCAATTTTTTTGAGGATCAATTACAACCTTATTTCTTACAAACATTTTTTTTGCTGTACATCGAAACACATCATTTTGGTAGTTTGTAAGATATGTATAAGTGAATTTGATTGAAAAAATGACGTTTGATTCACATATTTATATAAGAAAGATTTGTTAAACGTAGCACAGTAAAAGCACGACGACTTGTACGTTCAGTTAATGGGAAAGTTGAGAATAAAATGGAATTGTGGATTTTTTTTACACTACAAAGTTATTAAACACTTCGACTATAGGTACTATACACAGAACAAATTAAAACGATTATAAAAACTAATATTAATAGATTTTCTCTAGAGTTAAATTTTAAATTTTTTATATTTTCGTGGCAGGAGAAAAATTGAAGTCATTTCAAGATAGTAAAATATTTTTCTAATTCTTCATTAAAAGTTTTCATTTGTAAACCAATGAAATAGATCAGGTACAATACAACTTTACACAATCCAACATAAAATTACTTGAAATCAAGCCTTCTCTTCTGGCGCCGAGCTAAAACATTTTCTGAAAATATATCAAAAGCAATTAATCAAAGAGTTAAAAAGCGTAGCAACGAAATTAAAAATACCAAAGCACAATACCTCAAAGCAAGAGAGTACATATTCCACGTCGACGTCTGAGATTTGGTGGTGTAGAACAATCCTGATTCTGTATTAGAGACCATAAACTCGAAGTTATACCATTAATTACATTTACCACTACATCTAATGGGGCGGCCCATCTAGTCGAGGCCTATGGCCCATTACGACTTACATGCATGCAAATTGTATTCGAGTGGGACATAACAAGTATTTTCGATATCTGAAAAACTAATGTTTAATTTGATTATGTTGTATTATATGATAAAAATGTAATATATCATATGTACCTGAATGTAGCTTGGGGTATGACAAGCACACCGACATCTTCCAAACTCTTGCATGCATCTTCTGATCCAAATTTTGGATCTTCTGGTATATCTACGTATATCTGCACATGTACGAGTTTTTTTTTATAAATGAATGCAATAGTAAATACTAATCATTTGTTTTTAAAAATGTATATATTATATTCTTTAACAAAAAAAATATCTCTATTATGTATCATTTATGAGTATGATGTATAAATAGATCTACGTTTTTAAGAGATTAAAAGAAAAAAAAAATCGCAAGTTATTATATTTATATTCGGTAATTTAGAAAAATGTTGGTTATAATTTCTTAGTATCCTTAAACCTAAATATAAGCTAAGCTACCGGTTACCAGTGTAACCAATCATTCATTTCATCCACTTACAATGTTGGTTTCCACTGCTGCGACGTTTACTCTTAACCGTTCAATCCGGTTCAGTCCTTCTGGTAATGTAGGAAACCAAAAACCAAAATCAATCTGTTAGCACTCTCACATTAAGTTTGAGATTCCGGATAAGAAATTACCGAAAATCCGGGTAACAATTACCTGCCAAGATCTTGGCTTTCTTGTGGTCATCGTCGAGCTTGGCGACGTTGTCATGGAGAGCCACCAATGCGGCGGCGCAGAGCACGCCAATCTGTCTCATTCCTCCGCCTAATGTTTTCCTTAGCCACCTTGCCTGCATTTCAACAAGTACTTACTTGAACCGGAATATAAAAGATTGTTATCTAACCGTTTCAATTAGATTCATAGTTACTTACTTTAGTGATGAACTTTTTGCTTCCCACGATTACCGAACCAACCGGTGCACCTATACCTTTGGACAAACAAATCTAGTCGCATCGAAGTGACCGGTTTAGCTTTCAACCGTAGTTTTATAACAATAATACAAAAGGCAAAAGGTCATGTCTTGAGAGACAAATACATTAGGACCATAACGTTACATAGCACGGTTTTAGTGATGAGTCATACCGAGACAGAATCTGCTGCTTGAACAATCCTCTTCACCGGAACTCCAAGTGCCTGCGAAATCAAGATCGAAAAGGATGAACTCATATACTTCAAAGTATATTTGAGTAAATGAAATCGGAGAAAAATGCATATATGAAAACGAATTACATATTGAAATGTTTGTATACTAACCACAGAAGCGTTGAAGATCCTAGCTCCATCGATGTGAAGCTTTAAACCATGTTTCTTGGCTATTTCTCCGACTTTGTCTATATATTCTACAGGCAGGCATCTACCTCCACAACTACATCAATGGACACCGGTTTTGTCAAACCACAATGTCAAAAAAGTAAAGAATCATATAACCGGAATTTCTAATTAAATATTGTTTCTCAGTCTAACCATGACAGCCAAACCCGGTTTCAAATTAATTTGAACTAACGCGAAAATTTTCTAATCTTTTGGCAAGCTAGGTTACAAGTTTACAACGTTGTAACCTAAGTGAGTACCACAGTCCTCAAGATTTTCTTGATTTTTCAACGAAACGAAACCACTAGACGACAAGTTTCATTCGTTTGTTAACCAACAATTATTGTGAGTGCCACAATTTTTCTATCAACACGACGAAAAATAATAGTCTAAAATAAATCTCTGTTTTATATAAGTATACAACCATAAAATTTTAGATTTTTGTCACACAGTTTCCTTAGATCCAAAATGAAGCTTTTTGTCATATTTATGAGAGGATTTAAGAAATGTAACTCAGTTCTCAGTTCTCTTCAACCAGAATCGTGACCCTAAAACATAAACGGTTAGTTACCAACCTTTAAATTATACTCTACAATTTCATTTTTCTATAACCAATTAGTCCCCTAAATGAAACCTAAACTAAAACTCTACACCATAGTTAGCCAACACATGTTCACAAAATATTATAATTATAATATAATAAGAAACACTTACTTTGCTTGAGTGTTCTCAAGACATATAAGCTTAGTAACCGGATAATGAAGATCTCCTTTCGGACTCCTCACGGCAGCTTCAATAGAACCAATCTCCATCGTACCATCTTCTTCGTTCTTCACCGTCCTCGGATGCACACCACCGAGGCTTGAAACACCGCCGTTTTCGTATATATGAATGTGAGAGTCATCTCCAAGAATCACTTCACTCCCTCTCTCATCACAATGGATCAACACGCTTATTAGATTCCCCATTGTTCCCGACGGAACAAACATCGCCGCCTCTTTTCCGGCGATCTCAGCCACCTCTTTCTCCAAACGCATGGCGGTTGGATCGTTCCCCAAAACGTCGTCGTCTACTTCCGCATTTGCCATCGCTAAACGCATTGACTCCGTTGGTTTAGTCACCGTGTCGGACCGGAGATCAACGGTTCTAATTGTAGTTGGCGTTACCATCTTGATTTGGCTAACTGCGTCGGATTATAACCAAAATATTAAATAAAAGATCCTATTAGAATTAGACTAAATAATATAAATACCGAATCACTTGAGTTTTAATTAATCATACCAAGATTCTTTTTTGTTAGGCTATGCTTTTTTTTCCCCTTGGAGAAGAGATGATAAGAGATGTGTTTCGAGTGACTTACATGGCAGAGAGAGTTGAGTGATCAAATCGATTACGAAATGACTACATACACAGGGAATCTTAGAGAAAGAAGATCGGTCCAACCAAATAACTGTCGGATGCATAATGACAAATTGGTAAAGTTTTTCGTAACATTTCTGCCTAATCTCTTATCTTATTGCTTACTACTTTTTTGTTTGACGTCTCTATATAACTTTTTATGTAAAAGTATTATATGGCAAACTATTTAAGAAAAGTTGTAATTTCTAAGTTACGGACATAGTAAATAAACCAAACCAGTGAAACATTTTATTACTGCAAGAAAATATTGTTATGTTATTGGTGTAATGTTTTTTGAAGCATCATTTTATATTCAAATGTTCTTTAAAACATTATTCTAAATAGTTTTTTTGGATTCTTCATTTTATATAAATGGATGGATTACACAGAACATTGAATTATTATAGATTGTAAATTGAATTAAAAAAAATACTTGGCATCGAATTTAAAATGCAGGAGAATCTTTAGTGTAGGAAATATGTATATCAGACCGTTTTTGTAATTTATACAATTAAATGAATCGTAAGTGTTTGCGTGGCCTTATGGTCTATGGATAAGGTCGAAGCGGGAGATTGTGGGTTCGAATTCCATCGCAAATGTATTTTGTTTGCCGCAATTTTCTTAATTTCATTGAAACTCGGAAAACAAGTGACTCTTTAGTCAACGAATGTGTGTATGCGTCGGCTATTTTGGAAAATCTGATAGCGGCATCCCAATAACTAAACTATACTCGTATACAAAATTCACATCCTCCAAATTCATTTCATTATCAATCAAGATGATTACATAAGCACGCTAACTAATAAGGGCGAGACATGTAACATCACGATGGTATTATAAATTTCAATCTATCATCTACGATGCTTTTGGATAAAGGTAATCTATATGAATAGGTTTAAAGAAAGAAAATAATGCATAAATTTAAACAGTAAGAACTCCATTTTAATCGAACATCTAGATATATTATTAATCTTCAGAAAACTGAAAGTGTAAATATGTGTAGATTTAGATTATATGTGATTTTTTTGTTTCTTTAATCATTCGTTTTGCTGACCAGTCAGCTGTTTTTTAATCTTTTTGGATTTACAAAGATAAAAACAACTAACTGGTTTAGAGTGTAATTAGCTTTCGATCTTCCGATTAACGTTTATCGACTTCTATGATCTTGATCACGGTGTATTGTATTTCTAATTCATATAGAGTAATAGTGAACCAAAGTGGTCTTTAACTATATATTGCCTAATAACTAATCGGGACATGGTTTAATTAGTTTGGCAGAATAATTGATAAAGCCAATAAGAAAATGATATATTTCTGAATAATGTTTTAGTTTGATAAATTCCCAATAGTGTTGTTTCATCTCTGTGATCTCTACAATACTATTAAATATATCTGTCTAACAAATGAAGCCTCTAAAATAGATAAACGGGTGGATAAACCATCCCATAAAAGTTTAAAGAAATCATGAAGACGACACAAATAAGACCTCCACAAGACAAAGACAATTTATAAGCCAACTTTAGTATAAAAAATCAGGCATCTTAATAATGTACTAAAAAAATTAATAATTTAGTTTGCTAAAATAAGTAGATATATAACACAATTATTAGAGATGGCTATAAAGCATGCCACATGCAAATTCTTAAATGGACAGACATTTGAATATTCTAGAGTTTATCGTAAAATGTCATTTGAAAACTACTAAAGGTCTTATATTTATATATTCACATAATCACATCAAGAATATGACTTATGTTTATATTCATCGTTTTCGGTCGATAATAAGGCATCTTTACAACAAGGACATGTTGAGCATGTTTTTCTGCATTTTACTTATATACTATGAACTTGTTGAACTATTTTTTTAATATGCTTAGATATTTAGAAACCATGTTTTAAAAACTATTTAGTGCAGGTGATATGTAATGCACATTAAACAGATAATTAATATTGCTAAACCGAATGAATATATTCAACGGCAGTACAACACGTGGAGAAATCTAACCGCCGCCGTTAGTTAATCGAGTTCTGTTAGTTGCTTGCATTTGCTTCTGGTAGCTTGACTTTTGAAACAGAATAATACTGTTTAAGTTTAACCTCCTCAAACGGAATATTCTCTTTTTTTTAGTATTCCGATTCTATTCCTCTATATAAACGTCTCACACACGAATCAGAGATACGGAAAAAAAAACTAACTAACGCAGAAAACTTTTAAAGAGAATACTCCGATGATTGGAGAATTCGAACTGGAAAATAACTACCAGCTTTGCGACGAAATCGGCCGAGGTCGATTCGGAACAATCACTCGCTGTTTTTCTCCGGCGACTAAAGAGTTCTACGCCTGCAAGACGATCGACAAGCGCGTGCTCGTCGATGCGCTAGATCGAGAGTGTATAGAGACGGAGCCGAGGATCATGGCGATGTTACCGCCGCATCAGAATATCGTCAGGATCTTCGATCTCTTCGAAACAGAGGATTCTCTTGCGATCGTCATGGAATTAGTCGATCCGCCGATGACGATCTACGATCGGTTAATCTCCGCCGGGGAACGGTTATCCGAATCGGAATCCGCTTCATACGCGAAACAGATCCTCCGCGCGCTAGCTCATTGTCACCGGTGCGGCGTCGTTCATCGGGATGTGAAACCTGACAACGTCTTAGTCGATCTCGTAAGCGGCGGAGTTAAGCTCTGCGATTTCGGATCAGCGGTGTGGTTAGGCGGAGAAACGGCGGAAGGAGTTGTAGGAACACCGTACTACGTGGCGCCGGAGGTTGTGATGGGGAGGAAGTACGACGAGAAGGTTGATATATGGAGCGCCGGTGTGGTGATATACACGATGTTAGCTGGTGAACCGCCGTTTAACGGTGAGACGGCGGAACAGATCTTTGAATCGATCTTGAGAGGGAATTTGAGGTTTCCACCGAAGAAATTTGGATCTGTATCAGCAGAAGCGAAGGATCTATTGAGGAAGATGATCTGTCGCGATGTTTCCCGGAGAATTTCTGCAGATGATGCTCTTCGTAAGTTCTCTCTCCTTACTCTGTTTTAACTTTCAAATTTCAAAATATTCTAAGTTTGTTGTATTTGAAATTGCAGGTCATCCATGGATGATGAACGTTGGAAACGTCGAAAGCAATTAGTTGAAGCTCTATGAGTTACGATATGATTAGAATGTAATTAGAGTGGTAATATAGATGTGTGTGTGTGTATAAGCTCGATTCGAATAGTTTTTAACAATCCTACGGTTTTGGCACCAGAGAAAGTTGCTTAATAACATTTTGTAAACGATTCGGAATAAAAAATGATTTTGAGGTTATGGTTAAAACTTGTCAGTCATGTCGAAATCCGAATTCGATCATGTGCTACCCCAAAGAAAGATTATAAAAGGGATCTTTTTGGTTGGGCCTATCAGAACAGACTTTAGGTTGTTTGGGCTAGGTATCGTACTTCGGGCCTGTTTTCAGCTAATGACGTGCATAAATGGAAGGTTGGGTTAATTAATAAGTTGTGTTTTCATTGTCTGCTCTAAAATCTTTTTTTTTCTTTACTCATTTGACATTTCAAAAGTATCACCTAACAACAATCTTTCGTTTTTTTGTTACTGTTATAATTTATCTAATTGTGACAAAAATATAGTCATAGACTCATAGGCTTGAAAAAGGATTATTAGTAAATCTTTAATAATTGGTGTACACTTAGTTTAATTTCGCAGAAAATTTTAGATTTAATTATGATGAAAATTAAGATATGATGCTTAATGTTATTTTACCACTCATTCATATATTGTTTACAATATCCGTGACTTGCTATATTTGTTCGATCACAAATCTAAATCTGATTAAAATTATATCTTTTATCATGAGGAAATATTTTAAATCTTATTTGGTGAATTGATTGATTGATTGAATACCTAATTTTTAATGGCTTGATAGAAACAAACTAGTAAATGGTGATGATTGATTTTTATTTTATTTTATGTGATTGTTGTTTTACTTACATTTTCCAAAAGATAAAAATGTTTATAATAAACCAGAAGTTTACTAAAGATCTTACTGTTTGGCATGACCCGTTAAGCCATTCCGGATTCAATAATAATGCAAAAGAATAATTAGAAATTTATATGGATATTCATTAGAGAACTCGAAGATTATTCCTAATGGTTTCTTATGTGCTGTTTGTTACAAAGCAAGCTGATAATATAATTTTCACAAACTTCAACAAATTTGGATAATATCAATTTTCTACGTATATAAAGAGAATATTGTATGTACAAACGGCAATTGTTTGATTTCTTAAACAATCTTTTTTTTTTTGTAAAAAAAGAAAAATATCTTTTAGTCAAAATAAAATATTATTAGTATATGTGGAAGATTCACCAATGTTAAAAAAAAATTTTAGTCAAAATAAAATATTATTAATATATATGGAAGATGCATCAATGGTAAGAAAAAGAAACGTAAACTTCTTTTTTATAATCACAAAAACCTAAATGTTCTATAAATAGAGCTTTTACTTGCGATCTAGAAAATCACATAACATATTTTTTCAATAGACTTTATAGTTGATACTACACGTAAGAAAAATGTGCATCACAAAGACTTCGATGACTTTTTTACTCCTGATAATACTGGCAGCTTCTTTGTCCAATTACAACGTCATGGCTTCAGGTAAGTTTTTATTTCTATGCTATTAATTTCTAATTAGGTTTCATTTCTAATTAGGTTTCATCATTTGAAAGCAAGAACATTGATATACATGTATGTGTGTACATAAATAATATGCGTATAGATATGATTATATATGATATTCATGTGGTGACTTTGTGGACATGCAGAGATCAAACCTACAGGGAGAATCGATGATCAATGCAAGAATACGTGTTCGGCAACGTACGGGGACGGTAAATGTGCCGCGGACTGTAGGTTGGATGGGTTCTCATCCGGACGTTGTGTTACTTCTTCTCCTTTCGGAAATAAATGTTGTTGCAACAAGTGATAGAAACCGATCTACTATTTGCAGTTCACATTGATATATGTTTTTTCTCTTGTTGATTTTCCATAAGCCACAAATACAATAAAATATATAATTTTCTTATTATATGTTTTTAAAATCAAAAAGTACAAACTACTATCAGTCTATATATCAAACTATATATCACCATGCTCGACTCGAATTTACTGTTTTAATTCGTAGCATACTCTTATTGCTCGTATCATATTAGTCAATTAGACAATTACTACGACACGTTTTGTAATATTAACATTGTAGGAACAAGACAACTTTACATAGTAATCATTGTCACGAATGAAAAAATAATGAAAATTATAGGTCATATCCATGGAAGGCATGGATGATGAACTTTGGAAACCTGCAAAACAATTAATTTGAAGCTATGTGTGGTTTCAATATGATTAGAGTTTACTTGGAATTAAGAGTCGGATTAATGTACGTAGATGTGTGTAATAATTTATCTAAACTAGTAAAAGAGGAAGTGGTAATTAAAAAAATTCAAGATCTATTAACATATTTACAAAGAAATTCATTTATTTTTCTTTACTCATTTGACATTTAAAAACTATCACCTAACAACAATCTGTCGTTTTTGTTACTATTATAATTTATCTAATTGTCTCAAAAAATATAGTTACAGGCTTGAAAAAGGATTACTAGTAAATCTTTAATAATTGGTGTACAGTTAGTTTAATTTCGTATAAAATTTTAGAATTAAATTATGATGAAAATTCAGTTATAATGCATAATGTTATTTTACAACTCATTCATATTTTGTTTATAATATTCGTGACTTGCTATATTTGTTTAATCACAAATCTAAGTCTGATTTAAGTTATATCTTTTATCATGATGAAATATTTTAAATCTTGTTTGGTGAATTAATTGATTGATTGAATACCTAATTTAACGTCTTCATAAAAAAAAAAACTCTTTAATGGTGATGATTGATTAATTTATTTTATGTGATTGCTATTTTACTTATACTATCCAGAAGATAAATGCTTAAAATAAACTTGAAGTTTACTCAAAATCTTACTGTTTGGCATGACCGGTTAAACCATTCCGGATTCATTGCGAAAGAATAATTAAAATTTTATATGAAGATTCATTAGAGAACTCGAAGATTATTCCTAACGATTTCTTATGTGTTGCTTGTTCACAAAGCAAGCTGATAATATGACCCCAATAAATTTGGATAATATCAATTTTATATATTGTAAAAATAGCAATTGATTGATTTGGTAAACAATTTTTTTTTTGTAAAAAAGAAAAATATCTTTTAGTCAAATAAAAATATTATTAGTTTATGTGGAAGATCCACCAATGTTAAGAAATTTTTGTTTTGGTCAAAATAAAATATTATTAACTATATATGGAAGATGCATCAATGGTAAAAGAAACGTAAACTTCTTTTTTACAATCACAAAAGCTTCAATGTCCTATAAATAGAGCTTTACTTACGATTTAGAAAATCACAATATTTTTTCAATAGACTTTATAGTTGGTACTACAAGCAAGAAAAATGTGCATCACAAAGACTTCGATGACCTTTTTACTCCTGATAATATTGGCAGCTTCTTTGTCCAATTACAACGTCATGGCTTCAGGTAAGTTTTTATTTCTATGCTCTTAATTTCTAATAAGGTTTCATCATTTGAAAGCAAGAACATTAATATGTGTGTGTACATAAATAATATGCATATAGATATGACTATATATGATATTCATGTGGTGACTTTGTGGACATGTAGATATCAAACCTACAGGGAGAATCGATGATCAATGCAAGAATACGTGTTCGGCAACGTACGGAGACGGTAAATGTGCTGCGGACTGTAGGAAAGCTGGGTTCTCATCTGGACGTTGTGTTACTTCTTCTCCTTTCGGAAATAAATGTTGTTGCAACAAGTGAAAGAAACTGATCTACTCTTTGCCGTTCACATTGATATATGTTTTTTACTCTTGTTGATTTGCCATAAGCCACAAATGCAACAAAATTTATAATTTTCTTATTATATGTTTTAAAAAAAAATCAAAAGTACGAACTATTATCAGACTATGTATCACTATTCTCGAGTCGAATTTACTGTTTTAATTCGTATCATATAAGTCAATTAGACAATTAGATGTGTGTAATAATGTATCTAAACTAGTAAAATAGGAAGTGGTTATTAAAAAAAATTCAAGATCTATTTACATATTTATAAAAAGAAGTAGAGAAGACAACTCTGATCTGTTAACATCATTTTCCTCCACGAAAAGAGAAAATATATTTTTTTGTTGTTCAAAAGGAATATACGATTTATACCAATCCGGTTTACATCCGTTTCAAAACCGGTCAGTTTTGTCACAATTATTCGAGATAAGACCACGTTACCATCTTCTTCGTCTTCACACTCTGCAACACCTCTCAGCTCAACTCACCTCACCATGTTTTCTCTCAAATCCTCAATCTCCTCAACTTTCACACAATCCACCACTCATGGATTATTCACTAACCCGATTACCCGACCCGTTAATCCATTACCCCGTACCGTTACCGCTTCCATGATACCCAAAAAAAGCTCAGCTAACTTGATTCCCAGAAACCCTCCGGCTCGGCAACAGCTTTACCAACCATTCCGGCCACCTTCATCTCCGGTTCCTTCTCAATTCCGTTCACTCGATTCCGCCGGTAAAATCGAAATCCTCGCCGGTCGATTGGCTCTCTGGTTCGAATACGCACCACTCATCTCTTCTCTCTACACCAATGGCTTCACTCCTCCCACCATCGAAGAGCTCACAGGAATCTCAAGCATCGAACAGAACCGTCTAATCGTCGGCGCGCAAGTTCGTGACTCAATTCTTCAATCTCTCCATGAGCCGGAGCTCATTGCGGCGTTCGACACCGGTGGTGCAGAGCTTCTCTACGAAATCCGTCTCCTCAGCACAACGCAGCGCGTCGCGGCCGCCACATTCATCATTGATCGCAATATTGATTCGAAAGGCGCGCAGGATTTGGCGCGAGCCATCAAGGATTATCCTAGCCGGCGTGGAGACGTTGGATGGTTGGATTTTGATTACAATTTACCTGGAGATTGTCTCTCATTCTTGTATTACAGGCAGAGCAGAGAGAACAAGAACCCATCGGAACAGAGAACCACAATGCTTTTACAAGCATTGGAGGTTGCGCAATCCGAAAAGGTCAAGAACAAGTTAAATAAGGAGCTATCTGGCGAGAAGGATGAAGAGAAGAAGAAGGAGAAGAAAGAGGAGGTCATAGCTGTTCGGATTCCGGTGGTGAGGCTTAAGTTCGGAGAAGTAGCAGGAGCGAGCTCGGTGGTGGTTTTGCCGGTTTGTAAAGCAGCGGAAGGGGAAAAGAAGATTCTTGAAGCTCCGATGGAGATCATAGCGGGAGGGGATTTCAAGGTTGTTGAGGCGGAGAAAGGATGGAGGAGATGGGTGGTGCTTCCGGCGTGGAACCCAGTGGCAGCGATTGGTAAAGGCGGTGTAGCTGTTTCTTTCAGGGATGATAGAAAAGTACTGCCTTGGGACGGAAAAGAGGAGCCTTTACTGGTTGTCACCGATAGGGTGAGGAATGCGGTGGAGGCTGATGACGGGTATTACCTCATGGTGGCTGAGAACGGACTAAAGCTAGAGAAAGGATCAGAGTTGAAGGCGAGAGAGGTGAAAGAGAGTTTAGGGATGGTTGTTTTGGTTGTGAGGCCGCCAAGAGAAGATGATGATGATTGGCAGACGAGTCATGAAAACTGGGACTGAAATATAGAATCAATACCCATATCCTGTAATTGATTACTGTGTGATGATCATGTAAAATTTTTGGATAAAGGTGGAAACTTTTTGTTCTAAGACACAATCAGAAACAGAGCAAGATTTTCTCTATTTGCTTTCTTCGTTCCTTTCTTAGTTTAAAAAACCCTACCAATCAGACTTTTGTTTTATTAAATGTTTTATTAACCGAGCCATTGCTGTGCACGGCGTTCACCGCTGGCTCCAACTGAGCTCCGGATGCTCATTTTCTCGTTCGCGTATTTATCCTGAAGCGATTCAAAAGCTGTCACGTCGAGTTTTCCTGTGACTGATTTGCCTTGCTTTCTACGGAGATGTTGTTCACGAACAGAAGCCCAGAGTTTCCCCACTGCTTGTCTCTGCTGTGATGTGAACCTTGACACGTTCTCAAAGGCATGTTTCACCAATATGTCTATAACAGTTTGGCACCTGAAAATTAATCCAATCATTCCTCAATTTCGCAGTTCTGACATAATAACAAGTTCAATGGTATATATTCAGTTCAATGAATCCTGTTAATCATGGAAGCATTCTTACCATGGAACTTTGTAACGGCGTGCAGCAATCTCCAAGCATGTAATCAAAGCTTCTCTTTTTGACCTGAGAAACCTCTTATTCTCGTCAGCATCTGTATCTTCATTTGTTCTCCTTTTCTTTGTTTTACAATTTTTCTTTCCGGAACTGGGAATCCAGGCATCGAGCCCAAAGGGATCAGACTCGACATTTTCATTATCTCCAGCTGAAGCAGCTTCAGCCACGTCCTGTGTTGTCTGGCCATCTCCGTTGTCCTTCACCGCCGCTTCTTCAAGAATAGCTGCTTCTTCCACATCATCCTCCTCAGTTGAAACCGGAAGATCAGATATAGCCTCCTTTATTCGAGTAGCAGTCTTGGAAAACTAAACGAAAAAAACAATGTAAATGAGACACTATGAAAACCTCAGAGGATAATTATTCAAGACAACAATATCCATATTACAGGTCATAACACAGTGACGAGGCAATCTATATTCTAAAAGTAAGCAACTAAAGCCAAACATAGTCCAAAATATTGGTATAAGTCAGCGACTCTAAGGTACACGAGGTTCTTACCACAAAGCTGTCATCAGTGAAGAGTTCATTAGCCACAACTGCTTTGAATGTCCATATGATCAACAGATTCTTCTGGCTTTTATCAAGGCACTAAATGAAGACAAAAGATAAGAACTTTCCATCAAAATCTTCCCCTTCTGCACATGCTAAATGATTTAGTTCAATATTTTCAACCATGAATTCTATTTGTTTACCTCGGCTACATCTTGTGCTGCTGAGAACAATGCATGAAAGTCTGCTCGAACCAAGTGATGAGTACAAGGAGTTTTTGACGACATGGCAGCTTCAAGTATGGCAATGAAGTGGCTGCTTGTTTCTGGCTTCACACTTCCAGCTTGGATCAGCCGTATCGCAAGCTTTGAGGCTTTGGAGAACTTGGAAGGGTTCTTGATGTGAGATGTTATCTTCTGCATCGCTTCTATCACTTGTTCCTCTGATGCATCAGTTGATGTCTTAAACTGTAGACGCTTTTTAGGGGCTGCAACTGAAATATTAAAGATTTATACAAGTTGATGGCTCCATTCTTATTCTAATTTGTGAAGAGTATAAGATCAAGTAGCTAAACACTACCTTCCGGTTCTGGTTCTGGTTCTGGTTCTGGTTTTGGTTCCGGTGTAGATTCCGCTGGTTTTGTTCGCTTTAGTGCGCTCTTGAGAACAGGAGGAGCTGTGACATTTGAGCACTAAATCAGATCAGTAAGAAAACGACGATGTAAACCAGCGGCTAATTTTGATACCAAATTGGGGGTTTTTAAAAAAAGTTCACAGCCCTAATCATCAGTGTAAAACAGAGATTTCAAGAAAGCTGAAGAAGTGAGTTCAATGCAGGAAACAAGAAGAGACGCCAAAATCAACGAGCAAAAAGGTACCAAAACGAATCGAATTCAGATTAAATAGAGCCAGTATCGAAGAAATTGTTGGATAATTAAGCTTACCTGAAACATTGGGTGCAGATTCTTCTGGCTTCGATCGCTTCAGGGCACTCTTGAGAACCAGAGTCGGAGCTTGAGAGGAAATTTCATTCTTTGACTCGTCTGGTTTTGGAGAAATTGGTAGCTCTTGCTGCTGAGCTGAAGAAGGAGGTGGCAGCCCTGAGAATAGATTGTCCGCCATCTCTCTCTCTCTCTCCGGTTCGTCGACGGAGACGAAGACGGAGCCTAAACTGAGTTGTGTTCCCCCTTTGGGCCTTTTATGAAATATTCTCGGCCCAATTAGTTTTACGCAATCCATTAACGATATTATATATATGTGGGATGATGAAAGTAAATATATATAATATCGCAATCATTCAACTTACATCATATTTCTGATATTTCAAACTGATAGTATTTTCTTTTTGAAATAACATACCCATATTCAATATTTTGTAGTCTCTTACCATTGAACTCCATACCTTCATAGACTCATAGTAGAGCTTTCAAATCAAATAGTGCTACAAGTGTTAACTAAAGTACCCAAACATTTTTTTGGTAAATGTTAAATTTTATACCATTTGTTGTTGTGTGTTTCTATTTTCATTAGTTTAAGTCTCCTATTTTGTCTTAGTTTATTTTTAGTCTCCGTAACTTCTGTTAAAAACTAAAGTACCCAATTTTTCAAATATATTAATGATAAAAGAGATAAGACTTGTTAAAGTTTATAGAAAATAACACAAAAACAAATCATACAATCGGTATATACAGTTTATTTTTACACTATTAAATCCTTTTTGTTTCATTATTGTGTGTTATGTAGTCCCGAGGAGTTCAACTACCCTTTGTCTTTTTGTCTACCTCAATTAAATTAATCAACAGATAATGTTTTAGCTATATTTATACATAAATAATGTTTTAGTTGAGAGTTGTTGAGTAGGAAAAAAAGAACAGTAGAAAAAGACTAAAATAAAATCTTGATAATTTAGTTTTACTTTGGACATAATATAATTTCGAGTACATGTATATATAATCTAAGAAATAAAGTTTACATTAGAAGGCGATATCGATTAACCTTTACAAAGACAATGGATAATATGATAAGGAGGTGGCTGCAAAGATATAATGGTTAATTTTGCCATGTTGAGGAGTCACTGAAATATAGATACATTAATAAGAAAAACCTATTTTTGCTACAACTAGTAAGTTGTAACTTTTAATAAATACGCTTTGATCCATCAATATATAATCTCCTAGTTGAGTTTCTTACAATGCATGCGTGTATGTATATACTCTATTTTATTCCTACCAAATATATTATTCTTAACCTTATTTGACCGCATTATAATGATTATGTTGAGTAAGTTATTTAAACTGAGTTTTAACAATTAATATATATATATATATATGATTGAAACTTTAAAAAGTCGTACCTATTTGTATAATTAAGCAGTGTAAACTCAGTTTAAAATGAGTGTTTTTGTTTTTATATGAAGTTTTCGAGGACTTATTTAATCAAGTATGGAAACAAATTCTATTCAAAGGGAAAATTATATGTTATTCAATCTTGAAGTTTGAAAAGGATCTGAAAAACTAAAATCATTGGTTACAAAGTTTTTGTATGTATATTCAATTTTTAAGTTATATAATGTTTTTTTGGTAAATTATATATTGGAAACGCCCACATACACAGTGTGAAGTATTCAATTGAATTCATTTCCTTTTAAGTATCCAATTATATATATATGAATAGTTAGCAAATTATAAAATCTTTTGTGTATGTGACTGTTTTAGATTTTGGCTGACATGGCTGTTATAGATTCGTGTATATATTTATATTTCGATGCAATGAACACTACATAGATATTATTTTATACAGTTTTTTTATATTCGAAAAAACCTTATTCAACTTTCGAAATAAAATATGTGTAATGGGAAAACGATCGTGCGCCCCATTAGTTTCAACCTCGGCGCTCGACCCCACACATCAATTATAACGCTAACTTAAAAAAGACAAAATACAAAATGACAGGTTTAAAGAAAATTATCTTAACCAATTATACTATTTAATGCCAATTAAACAATTTTTTTGTCAAATGACAAAATCATCTTGCAAAACAATGTCATTAAAATTTCCCAAGAAAACGTACAATGCATATTGTATATTCTATTTGTAATAAGACTTTTTTTCTTTCTTAAATATATTTATGTCACTCTCTCAAGCCTTGAGTTGGGGGATTTGTTATAAATATTTATTTTTTATAGACGCCTATTCGTATATATGTATAATATCCACATATGCTTCTACTTATTTTATAAGTTAGCTTACATTACATTTTTTCTCTTTCTTGCTTAGTATCATTCTTTGTCGTGTTCTTTTAATTAACCTTTCGTCAGTTTGTCTTGTGTTTCTCACAACACAAAAACTTGTTAAAGTGTTAAAAAATCAAGATCTGAAAAATCTTATCACCTCTTCTAGGTTTCTCGGTTTTTCTTCATCTTCCTGATCTAAAATCACTTTTAATTCTTAGGGTTTCACTTCTTGAAATATATATTCAGAATTTTACCTCTCTAGGGCTTTAATGGCGAATCCATGGTGGACAGGACAAGTGAACCTCTCCGGCCTCGAAACGACGCCGCCTGGTTCCTCTCAGTTAAAGAAACCAGATCTCCACATCTCCATGAACATGGCCATGGACTCAGGTCATAACAACCATCATCATCACCAAGAAGTCGATAACAACAACGACGACGATAGAGACAACTTGAGTGGAGACGACCACGAGCCACGTGAAGGAGCCGTAGAAGCCCCCACGCGCCGTCCACGTGGACGCCCTGCTGGTTCTAAGAACAAACCAAAGCCACCGATCTTCGTCACGCGCGATTCCCCAAACGCTCTCAAGAGCCATGTCATGGAGATCGCTAGTGGGACTGACGTCATCGAAACCCTAGCTACTTTTGCTAGGCGGCGTCAACGTGGCATCTGCATCTTAAGCGGAAACGGCACGGTGGCTAACGTCACCCTCCGTCAACCCTCGACGGCTGCGGTTGCTGCAGCTCCTGGTGGTGCGGCGGTTTTGGCTTTACAAGGGAGGTTTGAGATTCTTTCTTTAACTGGTTCTTTCTTGCCAGGACCGGCTCCACCTGGTTCCACCGGTTTAACAATTTACTTAGCCGGTGGTCAAGGTCAGGTTGTTGGAGGAAGCGTGGTGGGCCCATTGATGGCGGCTGGTCCGGTGATGCTGATCGCGGCCACGTTCTCTAACGCGACTTACGAGAGATTGCCTTTGGAGGAGGAAGAGGCAGTAGAGAGAGGCGGCGGTGGAGGCAGCGGAGGAGTGGTTCCAGGGCATCTGGGAGGCGGAGGTTCGCCTCTGAGCAGCGGTGGTGGTGGAGGCGACGGTAACCAAGGACTTCCTGTGTATAATATGCCCGGAAATCTTGTTTCTAATGGTGGCGGCGGTGGCGGAGGAGGACAGATGAGCGGCCAAGAAGCTTATGGTTGGGCTCAAGCTAGGTCAGGATTTTAACTTACGTTATGATGGCTACAGAAGTTTACAATAAGAATTATAACGATGTTTATTATGATGATGATGAAAAACCAGTCAGTTGCTACTAGCTACTAGTGAGCTATATAGTGTGTGCGTACATTATATTATGTTCTCTCTTGACTATGATTTTTATTTGCTAAATTTCACTTAGCTCACTTGTGTTTTTATGTTCCTTTATTATAAGTTTTTCTCTTGGTTGGATGCTCCATTTTTTTATAATGAAGTTATGTGTGCATATATATATGTATATGATTGATCCTCATTAAATTTAAGCACCTTGGAGTTGACCATTTTCCATATATATGATTAGCATTATAGGCTATATATAATTTGAAAATGATAAACTCTTAAGTGCTTGGTCTAATTCCTTTCCATGGTTCATAGATTTACACTAGATGTATAAGATATTTTTTCTAATATACTAAGAATAATCAATAAATCTATGTATGTGTGCATGCATTTATTGGATTGGGAATCACAAGCCTCACACTCACCTGGCCTCATTAATCATACATTGGTTTTATTTTGCTAGTATAAACTATTACATGTAAACAAATACCATTACATGTACGATGCATAAATATATACCAACCTCCTGAACAAAACAATCGGATTCTAACTCGATTAAGCGAAACATTGTTTTTTTTGGTCGTAAGAGAAACATTGTTTAAGCAATGTACATCAGTACTATGCATATATATATGATATATCCTTTCGAAAGAGAAATAAATACCAAGAAAGATGAATTCACTCCGATTCCAGGAAGTTACGTTGGTTCGAATCCACGTATACACAAACAATTTATTTAATAAAATTACATTTATAGTTAGGCATGGACATTCGGGTTTCGGATCGGATTATTCGGGTAGGGACATATAAAACCCGATTAAGACCCGAAGCTATTTCGGGTCGGGTTCGGATAAGGTTTTTTCTGGGGTTTTTGGATTTTTTTTGGGTTTTTAGGATTCGGATCAGGTTTTTCGGGTTATTCATATAGAGATATATAAAACCCGATCGGATTTTAGCTTTAACCTGAATACTGATCGGGTTGGGTCTTCGGGTCCGGATTTTTTGCCTAGGGCTATTTATAGTCATAAAAAAAAAATCATTTATGATATTTTGTTGACTGATTTATTTGTTGGTAAACATACATAAAATAACATTTGCGAAGAGCATCAGCTCCACTATTTTTTTAGAGAATATATAGATTGCATGCATAAATTCAGATTATTATAGTCTCTTAACACACTATCTTCATTAGATTATGCACTAGTGAAAGAGGTGATGTATACAACAAAATAATATTTATACCCAATAAGTCCCTAATTTATTTAAAGTTTATTTATTTCAAATGAAACTAAAATATTTAACGTATATGCATGTGTCTTTTGAAACCTAACTAATATTGGATTTATAATGGTTTTGTGAATCTGCAACGGTCAAATATATACAAAGAAGCGGTAGTCAACCTCAACTAATTAGTATAACTAAATCAATCGACTGCAAAAATTATTTGTTATATATACATGTTTTTATGGCATACTGCAAGTCCAATGCAACTATTATACCAAATTTATTTCTTAATACAAGTATTATATATATGTACATCTTGTTGTCAGCTAATAAGTGTCGTCATTTTAACAATTTTCTAGGCTTTCTTGACCATCTTTTAATTAAAATTCATAAACAAAGGTATGAGAATAGAGTACCTATTCACATGGTACCACATGGGTTCCTCTTGCAAAACGCAAACCCTAATGGACCTGTTAATTATTTATTCATATCCGTACTGTCTCGAGCAGAAATGCATAATACGAAAAAGGATTAGAGTGCTTTTGAATTTTGCATTATTTAGTTCCCTTTATTAATGTATGAATATATGATTTAAAAATCAGTTTATTTAGAACCAACTGGTCAAGCAGATAAACAATAAAACATAATATACTTATATAGTGAATTTCTTATAATTAAGTAGTATATATGGATCGCTAGCTCTTATAGTTTATCTATCCGAAAGCTAGTTTCTGATATTAAGGTGTGACAAAAAATTAAATATATAAATTATTTTTTAAGCATAGAGCCATATCCAACAAAGTCAGCACTTTCTTTCAAATGATGGAGTTAACTCAATTTAAATGATATATATAATTATCAAATGATCAAACCTGATTTTCATGTTTTTATTTGTAACTAATTTAAGAACTAGAAATTCGAAAAAGTATTGTGTAGAAAATTCAAATCATAATATTCTTGAGATATTTTATTAAAAAGGAGTCCCTAAACCGCACTCAAAAGACAATAATAATTAATTATAAAAAGTCTAAAACTAGAGCAATTAACAAATAATACTTTGAAAAGGAATCCATAAACGAGCATTATTAAAAGTATAACAAAGACCACAAGATAAAGCATTGCTTAGGGGTCCTAAAAAACAATATAAAGATTTTTAAAAATTAGTACGCCGAGGTACTACTCATCAAACATAAAAAAAATATTTAATATGTATCTCATATATATATATATATATATATATAATTCCCTCTAATTTTTCCCTCTAGTTTTCAATTACATAAATATCCGTAATAGATGGTCCTCACTTAAAATAATGATGATGCGTATATGCATTTAGTATATTAATAGTAGACAAAAAAAAATGAGAATTAGAAATATATTTTTTGTATTCGAGTATTTGACATATATGGTAATTTTCAGATATGAGATAACAGTAGAGAATAGAGATAATAACTTATTTATTTTACTGTCTAGACATCTATTACAACATGCCTTTTTTTTTTCCTTAACATCTATTACAACATACAGTATTTCATATTCTTAAAATTATATGAATGATGTTTTATCAACTAACATAGATTTTTATTTATTTCGAAGGCTTTTTTTTTGTTAATTATTTGAAAGAAACGAGAACTGAATTTTTTTTTTTTGAAGTTAGAATGGGGAAATTTTTGTCGTTGGGTATTTGTTTATATCATCCAGTCCAAATAATAGTACATTTTTAAGATTCGAACATCACATATGTCGAATATAATTTATATCGTTACGTGATGTTTGTTCTTAAGCCTACACAAAGCATTAAATAACACTAACTTTGGTATTCGTATAAGAAACGAAAAAAAAATACAATATAGTTAACATTTAACAATCAAACGCTTGGTGTGGTGGTCTGGTCTCAAAGACTAAAGCAGCTGAACTGAGTCTAAGACTCTAAACTAATAATTTGTCTAAAGAAGAATTTTTAAATAGATAAAAAAATATTTAAGAAATATTAATTTACATTGACTAAAATTAAAGAGTTATTAAATTCCATTTGATTTATGAAAGTTTTGTTTATCTTTCGTTGACAAAGAAAAGTCCAAAATCTTTGTAGTGTGGAACGGTTGAAACATTCAGTCTGAACAAGAATTAAAAAATTAGAGCAGTAGAGGAATAAAAACGATGAATTTTGACAAAATATTATCAATTCATTAATGAGATATGAAAAAGGAATTGTATAAAAAATTTAAAAGAATTACTCAAAAGACTAAACTATAAAATTTTTGAAGAGAATTACTCAAGACTAAACTATAAATTAATTATTATTAAATCTAATAAAATTATGTTATTTTTCCGCTCAAAATGCGAAATCATTACGTATAAATAGTTTCGAACCAACCAATCTCCAAACTAGGCTAAAAAGAGAAAACTGACTCAATTCTCATCACCGTAGAACCGAGACAACAACAAAAACACTTCCCCAAAGAGGTCTCTATGCTTCAAATCTTCAAAGAATCCCCCCTCTGCTTTCTTCATTTCTTCATTTCCTCAAATTCATGATTATCCAATTCTTGATTCATTTCAAGATTCTTGATTTTTGCTTCCTTCTCTGAGCTCACTTCACTCGCTTGCGCTCTGCAAAGCCCGTCTAAGCTCAGAAGCCATAACATGCAAAAGAACCGGTTTCTGAATCATA